>JAENRT010000034.1:7921-113905 GCA_032173475.1 Amanita phalloides | reverse complement strand
ATGCTAGCCTTCAATACTGTGCAGCTAGTGCTTCTTCTCATGTTGCTTTGGTGTAGGATTTTTCAGATCGTGCATTCGCAGTGGGATGCATATGGTGCGTTTCACTACTACTTCGTAGTGCTACCGGGTCTGTTCCATACATCAAGGTGAAACAGGCATTTGCTTCACGCTCATTGATCGGTGTGCTTTGATTAGTTGCAAATTCCGGCAATGGGTAGAATTCTGCTCCAGTTGGCTACATCATAGGCGCAGAATATTGGAGATAGATTTCGAGTTCCTGATTTAGGCGTTCAGACTGTCCATCAGTCTGTGGATGAAATGCCTGTGCTCATGCGATGTTTGATCTTGAGCAGCACTTGTTATCTCCTTAAGACTTTGTGGCGAATTGCAGTCCATGATCTGAATCATGAGTCAGGGAGGCCAAGTGTTGAATACTTCTTTGATGTATAGTGTGCTGTTTGTTCGGCAGTAATCGTTATGGCAAGGTGATAGAACTACCCCTTTGTAAGGCCTTGATAACATGACAAGAATAGAATCATAACCAATCACGAAAGGGGTAAATGGGTGATGAAATCCATAGTTATCTGTTGAAAGGGCTGTTGGGCATGGGAAATGATAGGTGTCAAAGGCGCGGCAGTGGGATGAGTATTTGGTTTCATCTGTTGGCATGTGCCACAGCCATCTGTATATTTCTTTAATAACACTGTCATTCCAGGCCACCAATACTGTGTTTTTAATAGAGCAAGTGTTTTAAAGAAGCCAGGGTGTCCTGCACTTGGCGATTCATGGTATTCTTTGATGACATCAAAGATCGAGATTGTAGGCACATAGGTGATGCCTTTGGTATAAATAATAGATCTCCTTCAAATTCCAGTTGAGGAGATATTGCTTTCTAGAATGGAGGAGGGGTATTTTTGGCAAGGCATGTTTGATATTGTTAACAAATGTCAGTGGCATTGCTATTAATAATCCTTTTGGAAGACTTAGTGAGAGTGATTGGATGAACATATTCTGGAGCATAGTGACTTTCTCATCTTCTTCTCCTGCAGCTGTGATCAGGGCGGCAGGATAGGGCTCAGCTTGTGTCATTTTGCCGTACAGGTACATGTATTAGTTTGAGATTTATATCTGATAAATTATTCCACCAAGCGAGCTTGTTTGCTGTCAAGTTGTGGGAGCACAGTAATAGGTTAGTTTTTATGTCTATCAACCAATAATGGTATGGGTGCTCCAAGAGGAGCGTATCTCCATTCTGTCAGAGTGTGTGCCAATATCAGCGTAGAGTTCTCTATCATAGATTTGCCAATTTGCGTTTCTGTTTGGAGTTAAATGCATGAGAGAGAGTATCCACATGGGTGTTAATTGTCATTGCTATCGCTTGAGTAGGTCAGCACCTTATAGCCATTTGAAGTGCATGTTTCTCATAATTAAACTGGTTTGGTCTGCTCTTGGACATGCTAGACAGGGGCGTATAAATTGGTTCTTTTTAGGAGTCAAATGACACTTGGCATATCTGCGACCAGTCCCAAATTTTGTTCTTTTTCATAAATCGTGCAAGGGTTTTGCGAGGTGTGCAATGAATGCATTTGATAAGTGGCGATAGTATTGCAAGCCTAAAAATGAGCTACTTGTTTAAACTGTAGTAGGAATGGGCAATCCTAATTCCGAGCTAATTTGATTGGGATCCATTTTGACTGTAAATTGTGGGATACAATCATGCCAAGGAATTCCACTTCTCCTGGGGGAATTTACATTTTCCCTCAATTTTAGAAAAAGATTGGTGTTGTAAGTCGTTCCAGAATCACTTTAGTTTCTGACTGAGTTTTCTTTTGTCTTGCACCAAATCAGGATGTCATCCATGCTAGATGACCACTCCTTCGTCAATCTGGTCTCTGAATAATTGTCCATCATTGCTTGAAACATTCTGGAAATTTCGAGTCAAAGAACATTATGTATGGTTTCAAACCAATCCTCTGTTTTGGTGATAAAAGGCGGCTTTCCAATTCATTGCACTTTCTTTGATCTCAACATTTGTTCCCATCATCTGAGATCAGAGCTTTGTAAAGTTAGCATGTCTCTTTAGTTGATCAAGAGAAAGATGGTAAAGGATATGATTGGTTTAGTCCATTCATTTAGTTACTCGATAATCTTGACATGGTCTTCAGGGCTTTACATCCTTTTAGGAACAAAGAAGAAGGGCAATGCTATGTGGCGAATTTATGATTGTTTGATAGTATCCTTTTTGCAAGTTGTTCTTTAAATCATCATTTATCTAGTGACATTCTGTTCTAATGGGGACAGATTGTAGATCTTCGATTTCGTGCTAGGGC
Source organism: Amanita phalloides (assembly GCA_032173475.1). Classification (NCBI taxonomy): domain Eukaryota; kingdom Fungi; phylum Basidiomycota; class Agaricomycetes; order Agaricales; family Amanitaceae; genus Amanita; species Amanita phalloides. The sequence goes on along the minus strand of JAENRT010000034.1, from coordinate 111,575 downwards.
AATCTTTCTTTTATTCAATGGTGAATGCCCATGGCTCTATGTCTCGGAAAATGTTCTGAGCTTACTTTTTTCAAAATACGAATTCCATTCTGAATACTCATCTTCTCTTGATGCACATTGATGCACATCAGTCCCTAGGACTAAACCTAATGTTTTTGTCCCATACAGTCAATCATAGACCACTGCACATTTTATCAACGAGTTGACAGTCATGATCTCAACATTGCAGTTTACATGGATGACAACATGGTCATGTCTAAGTCACTCGATCTAGTCATGAAAACGAAGCAGCAACTCAGTTCTTTGATATGACTGATCTAGGTGAACTACACTGGATCTTGAACATGGAAGTCACCCGAGACCATCCAAATCGGACTATACGACTGTCACAATCCCAATATGTTGAGGATATACTCGACAAGCCCATTACGTACCCATGGAAGTCAACCTGAAGCTCTAGAAGCTCTATCATCTGAACAGGCTCAGCCCCCTTGCCTCGTGTGTGATCTCCCTCTAAGCCATTCTTGCTATCCTCTACTCGCTCGAGTACGCTTCCACCCTCTACAGATAGTACTTAGTGCATACTGCGTACATGAAAAATCAATCTGTGAACATTTTGCACTAAATAGGAACGATAGTAGTACCCAAGGATAGTATGTAGTCTGCAAAATCACATATCATAACCCAGGGCATCCTCATCTAAAATTAAGTGAGTGCGTGCGTCTCTCTTGACAGATTACTAATACTTACAGGTGATTTTTGTGATGTGCTGATCACAAGCAGTCCATCCATCCTTCCATGAATTTTCGAGTGCGGATATTAGAAAGGCCTGAATGCGGGTCCTACGCTCCACTGTTAGAGTCGTACCTATATGATGGTAGGGAGGTAGAGGGGCGGGAGGCACTAGTAGCGCAGGACGCACAGCTAGCAGAGGAGGAAGTCATGGCAGAGGTAGGATTAAGTTGGACGTGGACGATGCAGTGCTTTTTAAGAAAATGCAATTATTTTGCAATGTTTGGACGACCGTGACTTATCACCTCACGTGCCACCCAAGGCCGAAATCTGAACTCAGATGATGCAAACGATCGCTTATTCGCCTTACAGCATTTGTATAAGAAAATAAATGATCGGCGGGCACATGTGATAATAATGGCTTGTTATGTCCGTCGTGTATTCAGAAAGCCTCAAATTTTTTTTCCTTTTGCTTAGCTGGTGATAGGCGAGCCTATGTGTTTGCTGACAAGGACATGGTCAACCTCTTGGCAACCGTTGTCCGTTGGTTGTTACATTGCCGTACTTTACTTAATCAACACATTTCTATGCGAGAAAAAAAAATTGCCACCATCAATTGCCACCATCGGTTGCCACGGCGATCATTCAGAAACTGGCAATCGTATGTCATGCCAGTGAGGGTATACTCGCAAGAACACGTTGTCACACATGGGCCAACTGAGACACCATACAGGATGAATGAAAGGCGGCATAGTAGGTAGACTTTCTAAAGCCTCAATTAGCTTTAACAAGCGTGATAACGAAGGGTTCCAGGAAGGACCCCAGGACCAGCCTTACGAATGCAGATCAATGTCCATATGTTGATCGAGCCTAACTGTCTGACCCTTTTTAGCATAGAAATGATTATATGAGAGGGTCATACAGATAGAGTAAGCTGATCAGGCGCAAGTTTTTTTCGCTAGTAGCTGGGTGATCTGAGCCCAAACATATCCAAAACGTAAGTTACAGTGGTACCTGGGACACTCTCAGGAAGATCGGCCTGGCTAGTCTTGTCTACCCAGCCGCTTGCTTTTCTATCGGCGACAACACTGTATGCCCGTCATCCAAACATTACAAAACAAGCGCATTTATAAAAGGTGCGTTGGTTGACTTTGACTGTCATGCCTGCAGCAGCACCCTCCGGGGATGAATCCGATGTCTCCACTACTATACATCCCATCACGGTTCCCACCATGTACCCGGAAGAATTCAAGAATAGATACAAACAGAACGATATCGGTTTGATCCGGGCCGGCGAAAAACAAAAGCGGATCAAAAAAGTGAGATATCTATTAATATCGTGATCCCAAACTAATAATATTATTACTAGTGTACCAATTGCCAGAATGCTAGCTCAAAGACGTTATGCGTCCTTGACGTTGGTCGCATTTCTCAGCGCTGCCTGAGATGCAAATCATCTGGTGCCTCAAAATGCTCTTGGCAGGGAAGACTGTGGCGCTACCATGCTTGCAATGCCAGCCGTGAAGAAGGCGATCTGGCCATGCCATTAGATCAAATTAAGAAGAATCGTGGCCGATTAACACACCATCCATTACATCAAATTCCCATGAAGAAGGTGCCGATCTAACACACCCGATCCATTAGATCAAATTTCAAGAAGAAGCATCGGATCCCGGATTCATCTGACGGACTTCTATCGAAGAGCAAAGCGACCGAAGGTATTGGGGATTTGCACTTGAGTTGACGAGCGGAGAGAGGGTGGACCGAAGGTTGGAGAGCATGCCAGAGAGCATGCGGGAGAAATGTTGGTGGCCTTGATGCAGCTGTGCAAGCCCTGGGAATAATTCATCATTATCTACAATACAACATTTCTACTTGTAAGTGAATGGGGTTCTAGACTTGATCCAAGTACATTTGGAAATCATCTAGCCCAATTTGTTGATACAATAAGATTGCCGGCATCCGCTCCGTATTTTCTGTTGCAGACCTCCCCATCGCACTCACTGTATCTCCGATTTGACTTCAGCTTGACGGAATGCGTAGCTGGGCTGGTATATTTCAAGGTCTCACATCTTCGTCATTGATATGCTTGAGAAACGTCGAATTGCATAGCTGGATCAATATTGCTCGAGATCATCTCATAGAGAACCTTCCTCTCTTCCCGCTCATTGCTCTCTACCTTGTCAGTCACTAGGTATATTTCTCTGCATTCAGATGTGAACACACCACCACCACAGCTTTAAGCGCATTCCACTTATCATGTGATCTCACGAGTCCTCAATGGCAAATGATTTCAGTTATTGTTACCTCCTCATCTTCTTCCCTCTTTCCTTCCCTCTTCTCACGGTATGATTCAGACGTAGGTAATGTTGCTATTTATTCAGGTTGACCGAGTCTCAAGCCCTCAAATATCCTTATAATAATACTGCAACATTATGCGGATCTCCGACTACTTACCTTAGCTGCACTTTAAACGGCAAGCAATAACCCAACAGCTCCGTCTGCAACCTACTCCTCTAATTCGAGTCGCGCGCTCCACTATTTTGATCGCAGCTCGTTTGAAGCAACTTCAACTGCTTTCAATGGATGTCTCCATCTCAAAGAGCGCAGTGGCAAATACCATATTTTTCAACGAGATTGCGCATCATTTCAGCAGTTTTTTTTATTGTTTATTTTTCTTTATCATGTGAATCGATGTTATGATCGCGATTAGCACTGCTCTCGCGCATGTGTGGCATCCATCGCTCTCTAAGGATTTAATTTAATATTTACTTTTTCATTATGTTATCGTTCATGCCATTAATATTATTGCTTGAGATTAATGTGCTTGTCATATAGATTACGCTGAGATTATGCGGCCATGTAGCCAATCATTAGAATTAGATTTACGCTGAGTGTATTGCGCTGTCTTAGTTACAAGACATATTGACCTGCCTAAAGTCTTTTCAACCAAAAGAGATGCCTTTGCTTACTATACTTTCTGCATCTATAAACAAGTACAAGTTCCTTTTAACGTAAGTAAGTTAGATCACCATCTTGTAGAAATAAGTAATGTTAGTAAATGTAAGTAACAATTATATTATTATATTGATAAAGTAGGCCTGACTCCGGAGTTGGCGGACCTGTAGCACGCTCCAAGTATGTATTATGTAAACTGAGACAAAAAAAAGGAGAAAGCTTGGGGAGAAAACAGCTGTGGGGAGAAAATGAGAAAACACCTTGTGGGGAGATTATGCTTGTGGCACCTGTAGGGAAAAGAAAAGCAAGGGTCTGGTTCCTAGTCAAACGACATTTTCAGCATTGTATGAACAGCAACAGAGTAATACCTGCATCCCAAAGACATAACTCCTGGGGGCGCCACCCAGGTGTCTATGTTCAGTTTGGGCATGCTAAACGCGTCGTCTTGAAGAAGGCGGCAAGTTGGGGGAAGGAGCAGCGGTCTCAGACACAGCCGCACGACGTGGCATCTTTTGAACATATGTCACATGCCTTGTGTATTTTTCCCACCCGTGAGGCAATCGCTATTGATTGATTAGATTACGCTGCGTATGTAACAACTATTAGATTACGCTCAGCGTTATTATTCTAACCATGACATGGCTCGCACGTGTCACTTTGTTCACATGTAACGTGCCAATGTCAACCGCCAAGGTGATGGCAATTCTCAAGCTAACAAGCGTCCTGACACTGCTAAAGCTAATTCAAAAATACGACGTGACCAGCCCAACTGTCGCTACCTTGTGAGAGGCGCAAACCTCAGATCCACCCCTTTGGAAGTGCCCAACCTTCGAAGCACCAGCCGCCGCCCTCCAATATAGCCAAAGCAGGTGACGCTGAGGCTACTTCGACTTACTGGATTGGGGGCTCGAAGAACCTCCATGTCCGACCCCTTGATACGGTGTCCTGGAGGAACAGTAAGTTTCTCGAATTCCGATATAGCAAAGCAGGTGCCCTTCGGCTACTTGCTGCTAGCCGTCCGACGTACGTGAGAAGACAACCACATAGATCCATACATGTATACTGGCCTGATAGTCGAGCCCTAGCATCGTCCAATGGTGCAAGCCTTGCATTCTCGCACTACAGCACCTCTGAAGTTCTGACAAGATGGTTCAGGCCCTCCCCTTAACTCAATTGGTACTCACCTTAGATCTAGAGTGTTTCCGGACCCATAGGATTGTGATAAAGACCAATGTGTCTGCAACGGCATGCTTGAATGGCTGACACTTGTTATAGCCAATGTCTTTCCGAAGGTACTGGGCGAGTTCATGATATGTGTTTTGGAGCTTGAGGACGTGCAATGCGGGTCGAAGCTATTGTTAGACCAAGGAAGTATGAGGATTGAGGATTGGAATGCAAGAGAGAAGGGACTGAACGGTGTGTGTAGATATAGAGTGTAGGACCATCCATATATGTATGGAAATTGCACATGTGGCCACGCCGCAGCAAACCATGCTAGGGTAAAGGCAGAGGTAGGAGAGGGACAGCAGATAGTGTAAGGGGTTACTCACCGAGGCGGCGTCAGAAGCTAGGCATGTCGGTAGGTCCCTCTCAGCCTCACCTGGTACCTGCGGGCGACTAGGCCGGATTTACATTGATCTGGAAAAACACTAAAGGTCCCTTGTAGGGGGCGCACAGTGCATCCGGCGAGGCGATAAGTCTATTTCCCTGACCGCGGACCAACCCACCACCTTGCTACATGAGTTGCGTGTGGGCTACCACTAACCTTATATTCAGCTCGCGACACATGAGGCAAAGTAGTGACCTTTGTGTGTTGACAAATTTCTTCTTACACCACCCATCCAAATGCCCCCCGAAAACCGACTCTCCTCGATGCTCCTCTAACCGAGTTCCATCTCCCTGCATTTCATGGTGTCCCACGACAACGTTTTAGCGATTTCGTGAATCTCGGGTGATATATAGCCCGGCCGATTGTGTCAAGCTTCGTGGGAGGAATGGTTGGCCATCGAGCACACTGGATGACACCTGCTTAGGTAGTTCATCTGCCATAAATACTATGATCTCAGCGCCGGCTCATAATACGGCTATCTGGTGGGAAGGATGTATGAGGAATGCAAGAGGTGACGAAGCAATTTCGCGGGCAGAGGCTCAGCCGCAAAGAAGAGCAATGTTATATGAGAGACAACTGTGCATCAATGTCGTGCAGTACATGGTGTGCGGTGCTTGTATTGCAGGAGTTGATGCAGCTTCGTTTGACGAGAAACGATGAACCAGTAATCGCCTCCCTGATTGAATTTGTATCGCCATTTTCGAGATTGCTGTGTTCTGGATTCGAAATCCGCAAAGAGGAAGAAGTATACCTGGCTATGATCCACGTCAAGAGCACAAGATACTCCTTGGTACATTCATCCCATCTCATACGACTATATGACTGTCCTCGTATCTCCTCAGAAGGGGTTTAGGTGCATTCCAGCCCTAGATCCACCTACAGATGATGACTGGAGGGCGGAGAGTTTACACACATTGCCTTTGACGAACTCTTTGCTGACGCCCTCGCAACACGCTGATATTGCTTAGGACAACTTTGCCGACACAGGTTAGTCCTTGCAGACATAAATGCTCCAGAACCAGAATGGATGAGGAAAGATCCCATTCTTAGTTCAAACCTTTGTGGACTCTTCACACACAGGTGTGACTTTTTTCACAGTTACTTGAATGCATACTAAATCTTGGAGTGGTAGATCAAGATCCGCGACCACACTCGCTTACCTGCAGCACTCTTGCACGAATACGGAGAAGGAAGGCAGATATACATGGAGGTTTTGCATCAGTTGATCGTTGCATCGTTCTTGGTCAGGCATTTGACGAGGAGACATTTCACCCTCTGGTCAACACATGGGCAAAGACGTGAGATCAGGAGGCATTCTTGAACGGACTCTTTGGTGAGTCTGACCTTGAGGTTGCGGAGATATCACGATCGCTACTGGGTAAGCCGTCACTAAATCAAAATGCACTTCTGTCCACTCCCAATCTACATATTAAGGGTCGGGGATTGCTCCCGAACCAGATGTGGAGTTGTCATTGGCGAGGCCAGAAACGCTGCCGTTACATTTGACACAGGGTAAGCTGAGCAACATGAATTGTTTGATTACAATCCTACCAATTCAGTAACCAGAAGTAAAGGTGGGCCTGTTTCATGAAGCAGACAAAATCCTCCGGCATTTGCAGGAGATAGATGGTGGGCTGGAATTGAGTGAAGCGCTCAAACAATTGGTCAAGGTCTTTGGTCCTGGTTCTGAGGATGTCGCATCAAAATTGGTGGACGAATTGGTTCCGGATCCAGATGGAGGCACTGTGCTTTTCCTGCGCTGGATCCGCCAGATAACGAAGCATGGTGGGGCGGGGAGTTTACGCACATAAACTTTCATGATATTTTCGACCGGGTTCTAACGACAGCACCAAAGGCAATGCTGAGCGACGAGTTGGTTAGCCACAGGTCGGTGTTGTGGAACCCAGATGCACCAGAGCCGACTGAGTGGAGGGAAACATCAATCCCATTTTTCCGTCAGAGTTTTTTGCAGTTCTTGGAGCACACAGGTGACTATCTTTTCCTCATTTTTCAATTGACTGTTAATCGCATCAAGGGAATGACCCTCGGGATGATGCTCCCGCCTTCTTGAAATATTTCGTTGACAGTGACCATCCCATGTCAGGTGAACACATAGCCCGTGAGATCGCGATGATTTGCGAATTGCCGTTTGGCGAGGTGGTCAACCACGCAAACATGTAGCCCTCTCGTTGACGGTTTGGATGTATCATCAGACAGAGCGGTGCTCTTGAAGGCGCTCCCGACGCGGGAGGAGAATCGGGAAGGCTCGTGGAATGGTAAGTCGCCAATTATGAGCCCCATTTATGTTTCTCATTCTTACTCGTCGTTCTGAAGGCCTTAGGGTTGGTCCAAACCAAGATGGACATGAGGATGTGGACATGTTGGCACGAGGTAAGTCACTTGACGCAAAGGTCAAGTTTCAACCCATTTTTGTGTTAACCAACCAGAAACGCCAAACGTCGGGCCTCCTGGCGGGGTCTCAGATATTGACATTGAATTGGCTGATGGAGACGATGTAGAAAGAATGTTGGAGCAAGGTAAGCGACAAGGAAATTCATTACATTACGTCACCCAACCCTTAACCAATTAGAGATGAAAGATGTTGGCCCCCATGATGAGGCCGTGGCACAACGAAGACGAGGAGGAGGACATGGAGATGTCAGAGACGTCGTTGGACGGTAAGTCAATCAATCAGTAATTGATTGAAAACCCTATCTCTCTTAACCAGACATTCCATTCGGTACCAGAGTTGGTGGTAGGTATACAGAGTGAGAATCCGGCGGTCGCCCCCACAGAGATGATTCGTTATTCACTGTTGCAATATATGTGGATTAGTAAACCGAATTTGCTTTGCGCAACTGGAAGTAGTTGACGAGGGTGATTGCATGGAATTTCATAGCATTTGGACTATGATGCGCATAATGCGTATGACTGACAGTAGCTTGTTTGAAGTGTGACCATTAACTATGGTGCGCTGTCTATTTATAACTACACCCATGGAAGCCGCATCAAACATATGTTGGCAAGTGATTGATTGAGAAGGTGTGGCTCAAATAGAAGGTGCGATAATGAGATCAATCTGGAATATAGATAGTGATACATATACCAAGGATTAAAGGCAGTGAGCTTACAGTGGCATGACGTTAATAGGTGAGGCGAGGGTTGCGAGGTGTTAGTACGGTGTGAATGAGGTGTGAGTGGGGGTTGGAGAGGAAGTAGCAGAGAGTGGTGACGGTGGGTGAAGAACGGCTAAAGCTGATAAGCCGAGTTTGAATTTGAGCTGGTTCGGTACCCGGTACCCGGTTCTCGGACGGGCCGAAGCCCAGACGGAGTTCAATGGGCAATTGAATCGTGGATAAGGTGCTGTTGGAGTAAGGATGTGGTGTGACAAGTGTGGGAATGCCAAGTCGAATGATGCATCGTGGAATAAGTGGGGCTGTGGCAGTTGGAACCCTTTTGTCCAAACATGATCTTTTTCACCACCCTAAAACACCATGATGTAACCTCCCGACCATACCAAAACCCCACACAGCCATGACGGCCGCGCTTAACGCAAAGTGTATACACACATGCGCGGGGCCCACTGTCACCAGAGGCAGGCTACCCCTACACACTACCCCATGACGGGATGGCACTGGCAACGATGGTTTTGTGGGACGGAAGAACAATTCAACGCCGACCTCCACAACCCCACACGGCCATGACGGCCATGCTTAACGCGGTATGTATCCACACACGCGCGGGGCCCGTCGTCACTGGGTGCAGGGTACCCCCACACAATACCACCCCATGACGGGATGGCACCGGTAACGATGGTTTTGTGGGATGGAAGAAATTTTCAATCTAGGATTTCAAAGTCCGCAGCATTTCAACCGTGCGAACACCCATTGAATAGCGGATGTATCCGCCCCTGCTTAGTCATTTCTCAACCCTGAGCTAATAATAACTTGTGGGGAGTGGGCCACCGCCACCGCATTGCGTGGCAGGTCCGAGGCACACTCTGGAATTCACAGCATGCAGTCCAGCACACAGTTCATACTGAATGCATTAAAAAACAAAGAATATAACTCCATATATACATTTTCTGTAACACATGGGTTTGTTCACTTATATTATATAACTAATAATAAACAACATACCAGCGCATTCACTGTCGTAATCGCTGTTCATATTGAAGGGATCAGAAGAAAAAGAATGAAAGAAGCACTAGACACATTTAATTTAAATCAATCCAATCCTAGACACGACGGTAAAACATCACACTCCTGTCAAACCCGAATGTTTCAAACCGGAACAATCATTACAAAATACACCCTCCCCGTCCAGACGAATTTGAGCATTTGTACAACTTTGCAGGACGCGTAACGAAATTGAGAGAACGAGGTTTGCTCGTTTGTACAGCTGGATGTGAGTAACATCAACTGCGTTACCAACGACGGAACGAGGCACTGTATTAAATACAGTTGACGCAGCTCACCTTTAAGCCAAGATAGTTGGTCATAGCCTCGTTTATGGAGACACGGTGAAATACCCTAAAGACAGATAGTTAATCAAGCAAAACTCGTAGGGAGAGAATGGCGGAGAGCTTTGACATAGCTCTCCCATCTCAACTTCTTCGTACCGACATGTGAGAGAAATGTTTACGAATGTCTGATGAAATTGCAGGACGCGTAACGATTCCGAGAGAACGAGTTTTGCATGTTTGTACAGCTTTGCAGGACGCGTAATGATTCTGAGGGAACGAGGGTTCGTCATTTGTACAGCTGGATGTGAATAGCAACGACGGAATGACCCACTGTATTAAATACAGTTGACGCTACTCACCTTCAAATACATCAAGTAACACATACTGAGGCAAACTTGATATTTGGAGCATCTCATCCGTCGAGACATCCTGTTGGTCGTCGTCGTCGTATATGGAGTGACGGTGAAACGCCCTAGAAAAACTTCAACTAAAGGAAAAGAGCACGAAAACGAGGGGACGGAAAACACCGAGCGTTAAGGCATCGGAGAAACCCGAATCTCCAGGTTAAGAGACCGAGGCCTCGGAACTCTTCGTTTTCGCCGACGTGTTTTGTTCCGCAAAGGGATGATAGAGTCCTTTGATAGTGATAATAACATTAGATTGCTCATATATGGAGCCAATCTATGACTTATGTTATTTTATGTTACACTTTCTACTCAAGGGATCTATTGCGTATGGGCTTTGTGTTTTGCAGTACAAATAAAATAAATGTGACAGGATACAGATACTAGCTACTTAAACATGCTGGGCAGGTTAGATGGTGATGGGAATGTATGGAACCATAGGGTTGGCGCCCGTGTATTATGCAGACATTGAAAGAATGTCTGCTGATCAAGCTTCGTGCTTGACCGCCACCCGCAGACCGTGCATCTTACCTTCACAGTTGTGCAATCCATCTCTCCTCTGACATGTCCTGGGCGCCGTTGAGATTGGCATCCATCCCTTCTACAACAGAAGGAGTAGCCCAGTGGTCTCTCGGAACAGTGCTTCGCCACCTCCCTTGCTATCACCCTTGTTTCCCATTGTTGCTTTGTCCGGGATTCCACACCTTCCGACCGGATATGCCGCAATTATGGAGTTGGAGACAACTAACACCAGGATTCAGGATGAGAACATCCCGGACTGTCTCCCAGATGTTTACCCATACCAATGGTTGCGACCTGTTGAAAAAATTGTCCACAAGTTTTTGACATGCAAGGGGATTGTTCTAAACCCCCAAGCCAATGAATAATGTCAAACATGTTCTGATAAAACTCAATGGAGGTATGCCTGCAAGGGTCAACCAGACTCACTCGTTAAGGAGGTTGACGATGAGCTCCAGTGCAGCGGTTCTCGAACTGCTGCTTCCGGCAAGAAACCATGATCAGTACACGCAACCAACCCCCACGTTCCTTCCGTGCCATCCCCTACCAAGGCTTTACACCTGGCAATACTTCCAGTTCCACTCATCCCCGTGCCACTATTGACATCTTCTCATGCATTCCAACACGGTAGTCCAACGTAATTATTTGCGAACCTGCTCTATGGTCCACTGCAGGCGGTCCAAGCCGTTAACATTCCACTAAATGAGTCAGAATGTGTGTCGAGGCACCACGATGAGGTTGTGTGCCCAGCTTCGTGGTGCCTCTCAATGAACTCCACCTGTTTTTGAACTTTTGATTGAGGCTTTTTTCACCCTCTTCATGACGTGCCCAATGAGAAGCCGCTTGTGTGCGGCCAAACATGAGCAATGTGCAGCTACATATGAGAGTATTTTTACATTTTGGAGTCACAGGCATATAGTGCTTGGTTGTCAAAGTAACATATCTGCGATCAGAGTGGTCCAAGCCACTCTGTTGGAATGATAACGAGGGCAACGGGCCAGGGCATTTTGGGAAGCGTCTTAGCCATTCCTGGCGATATAGTAAAGGATGGGTTCCTGCATTATTGAACATTGCGGGCACGAAAAGCTGCGTCGAGCACCCGGCGAAGTGTTCCCACAGCAAATGCAACCAGCGCTGTCCAAATGCACATAACAGCGCCACATTTTGATGCAGACCGCCTCACAGCCGTCATCGACTGGGTTAGAACAGAAAAGTGGCAGTGGATCGTGCCGACTTCCCGATTGCATTCAGATATCGCATCGTTGTTAGTGTTCCGAGGGCAATGTGATGGGGTCCAATGTCCATGGCTAAAATGAAGAGCCAAGCGCTCCTCTGTGGGCGCACACTCACAAGTATTGCTCGTCGATGTCCTTGCCCACCTGCATAGACGCCTCTTGTTATTGCTGATCTGTGGAATAGGTGTTGATTTCATTGCTCATGAGGTTGGAAGGGGGTTAGCATACTGGTAAAACCCGGACATTGTCAACGATGGTAATGTTGATGGTTAAGAAAGATGATGTATGATTCCCGCAACCTTTAAGGTGTAGGGTTTTACGAGGCGCCGCCAGCCAGCTATTCTTTCTTGCTACATATGACCCAAGCCACGGTCTCGTGATTCTTGATTTGTAAACGCATGCGATCGACGTTCTGACAAAAAAGTGACCGTCTCTTTCGTTCGAAAAGGGCTCAAATTCTCCTTTTTAAAAGTTTCGCTTCTCGTGGCAACTTTTTTGACACATCTCCTTTTCAAAATGTCTTGGTTTTATTTTATTTTTCAGGCTTGCGCTGAATATTTACCTCCATGTTTACAGTGGACAACTTAACATGTCGGCTGCTAGGAGACATGATCAGGAAAGATAGCATGTGTTTAACAAAATTGATCTATAAGTGCCGTTGTGCTAATTTTCTTTTTCAGCACTCTTTCAACACACTATGGTCGTCGGTCAAATTCCATGTTGTATTTCATGGATCAATCATCCTTACCACAGAGTTGTCGAAATCAATTACTCAGCCGATATAATGATGTCTGGCTTGGCAATGTAATTGTGGTATGTCCAAATATTGTCGAATTGGTTAGAGTTATGCGCGCAGAAAGACAATCCTGCGGTGTGTAATGTACTTTGCACGGTGTAAATCTGTAATTAAATCACAGTTCGTTTCTGCGTGGCATAACGTATAGTACTGTTTTATTCATTGGGTGACCTCGCTCGTCCGATTGTTGGCAGATGATAAGATTTAGAGGATAAACTTGCTAATGATTCGGAAAGCGATGATGAAATTCTTAAATGCTTTGAATCCGCAGCGTCCACGGAAGAGAAGTTGACACTGTTTCGGTACTGAATACATTTACTGGTTATTTCGTGTTATCACTGACACTTTCTGAGTGCTCACAAAATACTCCTAATGACTCTCCCAAAGTACTTCGCACTTCGAACAAAAAAAGGAAAATCTCGTGCAATCAAATCGAACATGTTAATTGAATAATGATTTAAACATCCCTTTTGCATATTGTGTTTATGTGTTGATAACATCTCTATACAATAATTCAGTTAAATGTTGCGGGCTGTGCCGCGCTCGCGCGGGCGTGAGGACTGGTGCACTCGAAAGACCGCCTCCGTTGCATGCCATGAGGCACAATGTCACGTGATGGCGACAGAGACGTTTTACTTGCATTTCAAACTCAACGTGACTTCATATCGCTCCCAAAAGATTTTACTCACCTTACGATGCAGAATCAACCTTCCGGTTCAACTCTATGAATCAGGTGAGTAATGCAACTTTGCCGTTGCCAGTATAGCAGTAAGTTTCTGATGCAATGGTTAGGGCAACGATAATTCCTACTGCTTCAATGGCAATGGGGATTACTACAATAACGCCGGTTACTATAACGGCGCCCCTTTCCAGGTGAGTTGATCTGGTTCCTACTTATTATCTATTTTGCCCATCATGGGTGCAGATGCAGGCTCCATATTTGTATGGGCCACAGGCACTGCTGTTTTTGGACATGTCTGCAACAGGGATGTTGCAGTTGCCGTTCAGGGACGCGTCTGCGTCGCGGTTGCCGTTTGGGGGTGTGAACGTGCAGGGGATGCGGCAGGTGCCTTTCGCAGAGGCGTCCTTGCAGGGGATGTCTCAAGGGATGTCTCAGGGGTCATTTGGACATGCGTCATCCACACAAACACAATCTACGCGCAAAGAAAGGCGTCGCTATCATGTGAGTATTAATAATACTTTCTTATCAGCCAGCCAAAGTCTGATATTTGAACCCCAGCCTTACAAACGCAACAAACCGATGGGGAACTCTGGGAAGTTGCCCACGCCGAACAAACCGGTTGAAGACACTCACTTGTGGGCTCTGGAATACGTCAACCGAGCGATGGCACCAAGAATACCCACAGATGGGGGTTCGACAGCGCCGCAGTCTTCGTCCAGGAAGTCAAGAAAGTTGGGAGCGCCCCCGGTCAATATGCAGGTTGGTAATCCTCTCTTGGATATGAATGGTTTCTTAATTGATTTGATGCTATAGCCATATACACGGGATCAGGACATCCCAAAACCTGAGTCATACGTAACTCCAAAGTTAGCCCTAACAAACTGTTCGAGCAGTAGGAGGTCGACGAATAAGCGTATTGACACAACCTTGGATCGAGCAAGGAGAAGAATATACCAGTGCTTGAAGTACTCAGACCGTTACCGGCTTCCATTTAGCCACAGTCAATTGCAAGCACTCAACAAGCCAAACTTGAGGACAAAGTACGAGAATGTGTGTACCCGACTTTTGAAGTTGGATCACCCTAGCCGGCATTTTCAGCTCAGTATTTCGATATTTGATGGAAAACTCTCTTTTTTTATTTGGGTATCAGTGGACGGATGATAAAGTAAGTCATTTAGCTCAAATTCATGAAAAACACAAGTACTAATGGTACCTAGGAGGAAGATAAAGCAATGGTGGGACCTGGACAACAACTACGAGGTGCAGTACCAAATAGGAGGTTGGAAGATTTGAAAGAGGGCCTGGAAGCAAATCGAGAGGTGACATGTGATGGCATTGAGGTGAGATTATATCACTAGAATGATATTTATATTTTATGTTGATTACAGGGAGCGTTGCTTGAAAATTTCCATGGTGCGACTCAAGAACTTTGCTCAGTACTGAAGCCTACTAGAGCTGGACCAGAAGCTCACCATGATTGGATGGCGAGCGAACCCAACCCACGAGTCATGCGTTACCAAGTCAAGGGCTCGGAGGAGGTAATGGAGGAAGGAAGTTTGTGGCACACCTAGTGCATTGTTGGCCACAACAAGCTCACCAGAGAAGGTAAGCATCCTGCATCTTGGCACCCTGCTCAGGGGTGTTGACTTGATTTACCCAGGGTCTATATCCAAGTTCACTGATGAAGAAAGTGGCACGGCCCTTGGACCAGGTCAGGGCATATTACAACGACACCCAGATGGTGGCGCGGATATTAGCACTCATGTTCAAAGCATATACTACAAGGAATACAAGGCAGCTTTGATGGCTGGCCAATGGGTGGAACAGGATCCAGGCCTTGGCTTGGAAGGGCCATCGTCTACAAACTCCAAAGTTCCCTCCATTTGGACTTTGGTCCAACGGCCTGTATCCCTTTCGGGTTTTTCACAGGTGGAGAGATTGGCTTGTCCCTCAATTTGAGGCCAAACTTTCATACGTTTCTCTCTCCAATTCATCTCCTTTTGTCTAATATATCAATATAACATAGGTACTTCCCTGGCCATGTCTGCCTGTTTCTAGCAGCAGATATTTGGCATAAAGGTGGGGAGTTTTTCCCTTGTACATGATGGCAGCAAACCCTTCACACCTGGGGAGGGCTTCCACTGTGTTCTTCTCCCTAAGGCAAGCCTAGAGAAATTGAAGGGGAAGGCCAAAGGGTTGGGGTAGGTTGACAAATCTAGGAAAGGCTGGAGAAGCAAGGACAAGCTGGATGTAAAATAGGGAGTAGACAGAGCACTGCCATATGTAAATAATATTAATCCAGGCATTGCGATTAGATTATGATGGGCGTAATATGCAACCGCTATAGATTACGCTCGGCGTAATGTAACCGCTATTAGATTATAATGCAACCACTATTATACGCTGAGCGTAATGTAACCACTATTAGATTATAATGCAACCACCTATTAGATTACGCCGAGGCGTAAAGTGAACACTTTAGAATTACACGAGCGTATCGAGCTTTATAGAGCCGGGTATAGTGCTATTATATTACGCTAAGCCGTTATTGGTATTTACGTGCCGCTTAGGTCAGCGAAATTTCGTGGAGATACGAGCGTGAGGTTGATAAGACGTCGGTCGCGTTCGGGCATCAAGAGGCGCGACAGACTTTGTGGTGGAGACTATGTAGTTGGGATACAAGACTGGGTACGTGTGGTATGGAATTGTATATTATGGAATATTTGTCCTCGCAGGGTGTAGATCTTTTCCACGCTGCGTCAAGATGGGCCAGAGCGACGCTGCGTGGATACTCATGATATGTATGCGTCGGTTGGAGTAGGGCAAGGTACCCTAATCTGTACAAGAAGCAGAAGAAGAGTGTCCAGCGTCTTGCCTGCATGGCACATGCTGTGCTGACTCACCACAGCACAGCGCCGGTTCATGCTAGTACAGCATCGATGCTGCACTCGGGAATTAGCATGCGAGCTGTGACAGGTCACCGTCTACGCACAAGAAGCACTCCAGCAGGTTCCCTTCCCGTCATGCATGTGGAAGTGAATCCTTCACCAAGTTGAGATGAATCCAGTTGCACAATCGGTTGTCCCGATGCCTCGCAGATGGGTTGTTACATGTGCGAGCATCGGGTCCAGTATTCGAAGCATAGCCTCGTCATCTAGGATTAGACTTCTTCTAGTATAAGACAGCTATCTGCATGTCGACAGGAGGGTATTTGACTCGCACTGATATGCGATTGTCATGATTGGTAGAAGAGCTGGCATGTCAATGTATGTCGAACTAACCCCACTGGCATTCGCTGCTGATCTTCCTAGCTTGTGGAATCTGCGTCTACCCCAGCAAATGCTCCCGTTATCTCCCAGAACCCAACTTGATGACACCAACTTAACAAGTCCCACGCCGATCTTTTCCCAGCAGCGTGACGCTTCACCGATGAAACTGAACTCGTCAGCGCTATGGTTTGTCTTTGGAAATGGCTATTAGTATACCCAACTTGATGACAAGCCCCACATCAATCTTTTCCCAGCGGCGTAGCCCTTCGCCAACAAAACAACTCATTGCAACACTTTGTCTTCGGAAATATGACCAACACCTGAACCCGACCCGTCAGTACTAGCTACAACAACCTCAAGTCCAAACTCTGCTGATCCGTATATACTGCCCGCTACTTATTCAAGTTCGATCTCCCCTGCCTTGTTGGCATCTCTGACAACGCCTAATAGTATAGAGGAGTACAATCCGAAGACCCCCATTTTTTGTTAGGTGCAACTTCCGATACAGATGAAAGAAAAAGTTTATTATTTCGTCTGTTCGTCTGACGTTCCCGTAAGTGTTATATCGTAGAAAAGTAAGTGTGTGTATATGGAGGTACTTAGCGAGCATGTTTGAGTTGCAGTGCACTCACACGGTAGAATGTATTATGCGGGTCTGATGAGTGTTAGGATGACGAACAAATAGTAGAGATGCTGAAACGAACGATAGGTTGCGAATAGGTAGCTGTCCAGACCACGCTCGCCAGAGAAGAGTTTAGATGAGTAGTCATTCAGAGGTTGATCAGCGTAATGGGGGATCTCGCTGGAAGACGTTTAAGGTGATGAATTCAACGCACGTTGATATATTGCCGTGTGTTCACGATGCCGCACCTCACGACTTGCTGGTGACATGCTAAGTTGGGGTTTGTCACTCTGTAGTGCGCAGCAAGTGGAATGTGTAGAGCATATGTCATGTGAGCAGTTCCTATGTGTATTTATGCGCTCGAGATCAGTGATGTGACGTCCAGGAGATGCACAAATGAGAACAGGTCAGCATAGATTCGAGAGAACGTGTGAAGGCACGTATGCTCTATAGAGAATGTGCAGCTGGTACACTCAGTGGATGTCAATTTGATAGAGAGAGCACAGAGAAGATGGTGTGTGTGTATCTGCGTATCGCTGTGTACAAAGGTGAATATGTGTCGGTGGTCTGCGGAGGGTATGTGCTCGTGAGAGCTCGCATCCCTGCTGAATTTGGAAGTGTGTAGCATAACTTCGCTTCTGTACAGGGCAGAGGATATGTTAGGCAGGCCGATTTAGAGAGTCGATGTGTGTCAGTAAGTCAGTAGTAAGATCTCAGTGCGTGTGTGTAGGTCTGCTAGAAGTGCAAGTCGCTCACTGGTCACGCTGCAGTGAGAGGCGAGGACTCGCAGTATGACAGCGTGCCAGTCTGCAGAGTAGTGAGCGCTCGGTACTCGCTCACGAGCGCGAGATGTGACTGTGTATCGTCTCATACAGTCACGAGTGCGTTCCGAGCTCTCACCAGGAGCAGTCCACTCCACTCTCACACCACCACTCGAAGAGATAGGTAGATGATCGTATCCCAAAATCCGAGAAACAGTGACTAGGGGATCCAGAAGAAGGCGGTCGAGAAGTGTGAGTGTACTCGTGCACTTGTGTCGTAGCGTTCTCAGAGCCGACGCGAGCATATAGGCTCAGTCGACTGATGAGAGACGCCGGATGGAGAAAGTGTGTACACGGCACAGGGCCTCGAGGATATGTAGCAGGTGTGTTCATGCGATGACGCAGTAATTAGGAGAGAGTCAGATAGACATCAGAGCTCGCATAGACTGAGTAAGAATCTTGTCGCATATATCTTGCTGACATGCTCACACGGCAGTGTAGTGAGAGAGAGGAGAGAGCACGACTCTCGAAGTGTGTATGTCTACCATGAACGCAGTCGCAGATTGCATCGGCGCTGTGGCTCTGAGGATAGTATTGTCGTGCGGTCGAGTGAGTTGTGCCTTGTCGCACTCGCTCGCACCTTGTCTCTCGTGTGTATGGTGAAGCTGAGAGAGAGTGTGTGTCGACGAAGATCGCGAGCTCAGGAGAGCGATTGTGAGTGTGTTTTGCTAGTTGATAGTATGTATATTGTTGTGTGTGTTGTGATTTCATGGACTAGAAAGGAACACTCCGTCGGAATTGTGTATGAGGTGCGTAGAGTGATGAGTCTGTGGAGACGTGGCAGAGAAGAGTAAGACGGCGGTCTGGCTCTCGTGGCAGTGTGTGTGCTTGACTTGCGTGTGCTCACGGGTAATAGAGACGAGCGCGCGGGTGCAGGGGTGCGCGTGGTTGGCAATGATTGAGGCGAGTCCCATCAAGCAATTAACAGGGCAAGATACAGGGATACGATGCAGTTCACCCCTTGAATAGCGACCAATTGCCTCGCAACCGGTGTTCAACCTCGCCGTAAGCTCCTGTGACACGTGAGTACGATCCGAGTCTGCTCATAAAGGCCCACGATCTAGTGCTGGAGCAGCAAAGAATATTGCACCGTGCAAAAACAATGGCGAATTTCAGTGCCGCATCTGCCCGTCTCTGGCATTTGGACTGTCACAATCACTGATCTAGTATAGAATATTCTTATGGATCAGATTTAGTTGTAATCTGTAAAAGATAGTATAATGCCCTCTCACCAGTTTGAGTGCGGCCGTGGAAGCATTTGGTATTATTTACCTGATATACATTGATGTCTGCATCCTTAAGTAACGTTTTTGTATTACTTTGTATTCGCCTCGTCAATTAGCAGCAGGGCCTTGTGATCTGCAAACAACGCTTTAAGTATCTATAGCATCATATTTCTGTGTTAGTAGAATTAATCAAAGTCAAAGTAAGGGGAACAGACGAAAATAATACACTTTTTTTATTTCATCTGTATCGGAAGTTGCAGCGCCTAACAAAAACTGGGGGTCTTCGGATTGTACTCCTTATAACTATGTCGGACGTTGTCAGAGATGGCAACAAGCAGGGGAGATGCGACACTTGACATAAGTAGGGCAGTATATACGGAATCAGTCAGAGTTGGACTTGAGGTTGTTGTAGCTAGTACTTGACAGGGTCGGGGTTCAGGTGGGTTGGTCATATTTCCGAAAGACAAAGTGTTTGCGATGCGTTGTTTGTTGGCGAGGGCTACCGCCGCTGGGAAAAGATTGGATGTGGGCTTGTTACATCAAGTTGGGTATACTAATAGCCATTTTCCAAAGACAAACCATAGCGCTGCCGAGTTTCCGTTTCATCGTGAGCGTCACGCGTTCTGGGGAAAAGATCGGCGGTGGGATTGTTAAGTTGGATAGAGAGTGGTTGTGCGCGCGCGCGAGGTTGTAGTGAGATAGGTGTAGTGTTTACTTGTTGTGCGCGCTCACGCACGCTGCATCACGTATGATGGGTGCTCTCGTACACATCACGCGCCACGCACTCACCGCGAAGGCGTTATGAACCATGATCGGTGTGGTTGATCGCTCTCGACCTAGGGTGCTATCTGGGCCTTGAGATGGTTGGATGGCTATCTATGTATTTGTATGTGACTATATGTTCGAGAATTATCGCACCGTGCGGTTCGTGAGTCAGCGAGACTTAATTCTGAGCGAGTACAGAGTGCGCTGTTGAGAGCTAAGCAGAGAGTGTCGACAGATTTGGACGGTCGAGTGTTTAGTGCTAGCGTATAGAGTCTGGTGGAGCCGTGAACGGATGTGAGATAGATAGAGGCTTGCGCACTCTGGGTGATATAGTTTGTTAGAAGACTTGGTGTAGTGAGTTATGAGTAAGAGTTTGTAGAGCTATAGGCGTTTGACCGGATATTTGAATATCCTATGAGTGGTCGAAAAAGGATTTAAAGGGTAGGTGCTGCACGCAGAGATATGTAGATGAGATATAGTCGACTAGGCTAATAGTGCGATAGTCAGGACGAGCAGTGGACTGCTCGCGCTGTGTAGCACGCTTCGCGGCTCGGGAGTGGTAAGGTGGGGCAATAGAAAACCGTGGGCGTCAGTCATACATGAGGCTGTGGTCGATGAAAGGGATTATGCCACTCGGTCAGTGTGGACGGAAGAATAGCTCAGCCTTGGATTGGTATGGTGTATACTCGCCATATCCCTACGCAGGTCAGCATAATGCGCATAACTCCATCCGCCAGCGGTCTGTTGGGCCCTAGGCGTGGAAGTACGTCAGTGATTCAATTATGTAATTCAAGCCACTAGGGGTAGGGGGACATCTGCTTGTGTAGGTCAAACGGCGCAGCTCTCATACGCGCTCGCGTCTCTTCGCCGCACGACCACCGAGAATTTAGGCGGGTACCCTTAAACGAACGGCACGTAAATAACTGGCGAATATACGGCTTAGCGTATTAAGATAGGTTAGTCATTACGGCTCGGGCATAATCTAATAGTGGTGCATTACGCTCAGTGTATTCTAATAGTGGGTTACACTTTACGCTCGCGGTAATCTAATAGTGGGTTGCCTTATAATCTAATAGTGGTTAACATTACGCTCAGCGTATAATAGTGGTTGTCCATTATAATCTAAATAGCGGTTGACGCCGAGCGTAAGTCTAAATAGCGGTTGCATATTACGTCCCATCATAATTCTAAGTCGAAATGCCTGGATTAATATTATTTACATCTGGCAAAGTGATCTGTTCTACTCCCTATTTACATCCAGCTTGTCTCTGCTTCTCACAGCCTTTCGCTAGATTTGTCAACCTACCCAACGCTTTGGTCTTCCCTTCAATTTCTCTAGGCTTGCTTAGGGAGAAGAACACGTGGACAGCCCTCCGCAGGTGTGAAGGGTTTGCTGCCATCATGTACAAAGGGGGAAAAACTCCCCCACTTTATGCCATATCTGCTCGCTAGAACAGCAGACATGGCTAGGGAAGTACCTATGTTATATTTGATATATTAGACAGAAAGGAGATGAATTGGAGAGAGACAACGTATGAACAGGTGTTGGCCTCAAATTGAGGGACATAGCCAATCTCTCCCACCTGTGAAAAACCGAAATGGGATACCAGGCCGTTGGACCAAAAGTCTTTCGCCATCCAAATGGAGGGATACTTGGAGTTTTGTTTAGAACGATGGCCGCTTCCAAAGCCACGGGCCTGGATCTGTTCCACCCATTGGGCGCAGCATCAAAGCTGCCTTGTATTCTTGTAGTATGATGCTTTGAAACATGAAGTGGCTAATATCCGCGCCACCATCTGGGTGTCCGTTTGTAATATGCCCTGACCTGTCCCAAGGGCCGTGCCACTTTTCTTCATCAGTGACCTTGGATTATAGACTGGTAAATCAAAGTCACACCGCTGAGCAGGGCTTGCCACCGCTCGCGCACGCGATGCTTAGCGCTTCTCTGGTTGAGCTTGGTTGTGGCCAACAATGCACTCGGTGTGCCACAAACTTCCTTTCCTCCATTACCGGCTCCTCCGAGCGCCTTGACCTTGGTAACGGCATGACTCGTGGGTTTGGGTTCGCTCGCCATCGCATCATGGTGAGGTCTTCTGGTCGCAGCTTAGTGAGGCTTCACGTACTGGAGCAAAGTTCTTGAGTCGCCCCATGGAATATTTCAAAAGCAATCGCCCTGGTAATCCCATAAAATATAAATATCATTCTAGTGATTATATATCTCACCTCAATGCATCAACATGTCCACCGTCTCGATTTGTGCTGTTCAGGGTCTTTCAAATCTTCCAACCTGTCCTATTTAGTTTTGGATACTTCGCAGACTTCGTAGTTGTTGGTCCAGAGTCCACCATTGCTTTATCTTTCCTCCTAGGTACCATCTCTCAGCTCACTCTGTGTTTTGTCAGTGGAATTTTGAAGCTAATCGCTTCTTTATCATCGCGTCCACTGATACCCAAATAAAAAGAGAGGTTTTCCATCAATATCTGACATACTGAGCTGAAAATGGCGTAGGGTGATCCACTTTCAAAAGTCGGGTACTACCTTCTCTGTACTTTGTCCTCAAGTTTGCTTGTTGAGTTGCTTGCAATTGACTGTGGCTAAATGGAAGCCGGTAACAGTCTGAGTACTTCAAGCAGCTGGTAGTAATATTCTTCTTTCCTTGCTCGATCCAAGGTTGTGTCAATACGCTCTATTTCGTCCGACCTCCTACTGCTCGCAACAGTTTGTTAGGGCTAACTTGGAGTTACGTATGACTCAGGTTTTGGGATGTCCTGATCCGTTGTATATGGCTATAGCATCAATCAATTAAGAAACCAATTCAATATCCAAGAGAGGATTACGCAACCTGATATTGACGCGGGGGCGCTCCCAAACTTGGGCTCTTATTGACTCTCCTTCTGAGAAGACAGAGATCAGCACTTAAGGCGCACCTGTCGACACCCCATAGCTTGATAAGTCATCGTATGCCTGGAGCTGACTCAGAATTTCGGTTTAGTGTGTGGTTGACGTATTCGCCAGAGCCCACAAGTGAGTGGTCTTCCACCGGTTTTGTTCGCGTGGGCAAACTTCCCAGAGTTCCCCATCGGTTTGTTGCGTTTGTAGGCTGGGGTTCACTATCAGACTTTGGCTGGCTGATTAAGGAAAGTATTATTAATACTCACATGATAGCGAACGCCTGTTCTTTGCGCGTAGATTGTGTTTGTGTGGACTCGACGCAGTGTTCACGCAATGGATCATCGCCCTGAGACACTCCTTGGAAAAAGGGAGACGTTACAAGGATCGACGTGCGTCGCTTGATATGTATGTCATAGGATGCCACGTATGCGGGGGTATCTTTGTAGAGCGGCTTACATCAGCGTCGGTGAGTCGAAACGCCGGACGCAGACGTCGTCCCTTAACGGCAACTTGAAACATCGCCTGTTGCAGATCATGTCGGCGAAGAAAGCAGCAGTGGCCTGTGCATACAAATAATGGAGTGCAATCTTGGGAGATAGGAGAGGTAGATGGAAAAGGAATGTTTATATAGAGACATAGTACTCGCGAGCGAGGTGTCACTCACACTGCGTGGAGACACCGGGAGATATAGATACTCACCCTAAGCGTATTGTTGTAGTTATGTTGGAGAGCGCAGAGTGGCATGAGAAGGACACGCGCTACGCGCTAAGAGAGAGCGTGGAGCGCTAAGTGTATGGTGCATCCGAGGTGACGTGGGAACGATGAAATGTAGAGATTGATAGGTGTAGTGATGAGTACTGGACACGTAGACTGTTCATAGAGATTGGGTGAGGGAGGGTTATTAAGGAAAGAGGAGACTATGATGTGTGTATTGCTGTAGTATGTACGTGTTGTTTGAAATCGCTATAGACCCGTAGTTGTCACACATTTGGAAGACTGTGTGTGTATATGAGACTGAGATGTCTCGCTCGCGCTCTGATGTGTGGATGTTGGTCACGAGATGAAGATCTGCATGTATTTGTGTGTGTGTGTAGCCGGTGTACTGACTGTCCACGACCACCACGACAGCGGCAGTGTGTGTATGATGCGCCGCTAGAGAGAGGTAAGAGATGAAGTAGAGATGTATCAACGATCATAAACACAATATGGCTAAAAGGATGTTTACAATATTATTCAACTTAACATGTTTCGATTTTGATTGCACGAGATTTTCCTTGATTTTGTTCGAAGTGCGAAGTATTTGGGAGGTCATTTGAGGCGAGTATTTGTGTGTAGGCACTAGAAAGGTGTCAGTGAGTAACGAGGCGAAATTAAACCAGGTAAATTGTGATTCAGTTGAAACAGGTGTCAAACTTTCTCTTCCGTCGGAACGCTGCGGATTCAAAAGGCATTTAAGAATTTCTCAATCGGCTTTTCCGAATCATTAGCAAGTTTTATCCTCTAATCTATCATCTCTGCCACAATCGGGACGAGCGAGGTTCAGCCCAATGAATAAAGCGTCATATACGTTATGCCACGCAGAAACGAACTGTGAATTTAATTACAGATTTACACCGTGGGCAAAGTACATTACACACCTGCAGGTTGTCTTTCTTGCGCGCATAACTCTAACAATTCGACAATATTTGGACATACCAGCAATTACATTGCCAAGCCGACATCATTATATCCGGCTGAGTAATTGATTTCGACAACTCTGTGGTACGGTGATTGATCCATGAAATACAACATGGAAATTTGACCGACGACCATAGTGTGTTGAAAGAGTGCTGAAAAAGAAAATTAGCACCACGGCACTTATAGATCAATTTTGTTTTAAAAGCACAATGCACTATTTTCCTGATCATCGTCTCTAGCAGCCGCTATGTTAAGTTGTCACTGTGAAACATGGAGGTAAATATTCAGCGGCAAGCCTGAAACAAATAAACCAAGACATTTGAAAGGAGATGTGTCAAAAAAGTTGCACGAGAAGCGAAACTTTTAAAACAGGGAATTTGAGCCCTTTCGAACGAAAGAGACGGTCACTTTTTTGTCAGCAACGCGTCGGATCGCATGCGTTAGCAAATCAAAGAATCACGAACGACCGTGGCTTGGGTCATATGTAGCAAAGAAAATAGCTGCTGGCGGCGCCTCGTAAACCTACACCATAAAGGTTTTTGCGAGAGATGTACTGAGGAGTGAACACTTATCAGCTAGTCGGGCGCTCAGAGAGATGAATATACTATTGTATACAGTGTATAACGCTGAGCACTCTAAAGCTCGCCTTATGTATGGTGCTATATACAAAGCGGATATATGAAGTGTCTCAAGATCAGCAATACAAGATGCGGTCTATGCAGGTGGGGCAAGGACATCGACGAGCAATACTCGTGAGTGGTGCGCCCACAGAGGAGGCGCTCGGCTCATTCGTTAGCCATGGACATTGATCCCATCACAATGCCCTCGCAGACACTAACAACGAGGCGATATCTGGATGCAATTCGGGAAGTCGGCACAATCCACTGCCACTTCTGTTCTGACCCAGTCGATGACGGCTGTGAGGCGGTCTGCATCAAATGTGGCGCTGTTATGTGCATTGGACAGACACTGGGTGGCGCTGGTTGCATTGCTGTGGGAACACTTCCGCCGGGTGGTCGACGCAACTTTTGGTGCCCGCAATGTTCAAATAATGCAAGGCAACCCATCCTTTACTATATCGCAGGGAATGGGCTAAGACGCTTCCCAAAAATGCCCTGGCCCGTTGCCCTCGTAATCATTCAACAGAGTGGCTTGGACACTCTGATCGCAGATATGGTTACTTTGACAACCAAAGCACTATATGCCTGTGACTCCAAAAATGTAAAAATACTCTCATATGTTAGCTGCAGTCATTGCTCATGTTGGCCGCACACAGCGGCTTCTCATTGGGCACGTCATGAAGAAGGGTGAAAAGCCTCAATCAAAGAAGTTCCAAAAACAGGTGGAGTTCATTGAGAGGCACCACGAAGCTGGGCATACATCCAACCTCATCGTGGTGCTCGACACACATTCTGACTCATTTAGTGGAATGTTAACGGCTGGAAACCGCCTGCAGTGGACCATAGAGCAGGTCGCAAATAATTACGTTGGGACTACCGTGTTGGAATGCATGAGAGATGTGTCAATAGTGGCACGGGAGGATGAGTTGGAACTGGAAGTATTGCCAGGTGTAAAGCCTTGGGTAGGGATGGCACGGAAGGAACGTGGGGGTTGGCGTGTACTGATCATGGTTTCTTGCGGAGCAGCAGTTCGAGAACCGCTGCACTGGAGCTTCATCGTCAACCTCCTTAACGAGTGAGTCTGGTTGACCTTGCAGGCATACCTCCATTGAGTTTTATCAGGAACATGTTTGACATTATCATTGGCTTTGGGGGTTTAGAAACAATCCCCTTGCATGTCAAAAACTTTGTGGACAATTTTGTTCAACAGGTCGCAACCATGGGTATGGGTAACATCTGGGAGACAGTCCGGGATGTTCTCATCCTGAATCCTGGTGTAGTTGTCTCCAACTCCATAATTGCGGCATATCGGTCGAAGGTGTGGAATCCGGACAAGCAACAATGGGAAACAAGGGTGATAGCAAGGGAGGTGGCGAAGCACTGTTCCGAGAGACCACTGGGCTACTCCTTCTGTTGTAGAAGGGATGGATGCCAATCTCAACGGCGCCCAGGACATGTCAGAGGAGAGATGGATTGCACAACTGTGAAGGTAAGATGCACGGTCTGCGGGTGGCGGTCAAGCACGAAGCTTGATCAGCAGACATTCTTTCAATGTCTGCATAATACACGGGCGCCAACCCTATGGTTCCATACATTCCCATCACCATCTAACCTGCCCAGCATGTTTAAGTAGCTAGTATCTGTATCCTGTCACATTTATTTTATTTGTACTGCAAAACACAAAGCCCATACGCAATAGATCCCTTGAGTAGAAGGTGTAACAAAATAAACATAAGTCATCGATTGGCTCCATATATGAGAATCTAATGTTATTATCCACTATCAAAGGACTCTATCATCACTTTGCGGAACAAAACACGTCGCGAAAACGAAGATGTTCCGAGGCCTCCGGTCTCTTAACGGAGATTCGGGTTTCTCCGGATGTGCTTAACAGCTCGGTTTTCCGTCCCGTCGTTTTCGTGCTCTTTTCCTTTAGTTTGAAGTTTTTCTAGGGCGTTTCACGTCACTCCATATACGACGACGACGACCACAGGATGTCTCGACGGATGAGATGCTCCAAATATCCAAGTTTGCCTCAGTATGTGTACTTGATGTATTGAAGGTGAGTAGCGTCAACGTATTTTAACTAATGGGTCATTCCGTCGTTGCTATTCACATCCAGCTGTACAAATGACGAACCTCGTTCCCTCAGAATTCATTACGCGTCCTGCAAAGCTGTACAAACATGCAAAACTCGTTCTCTCGGAATCGTTCGCGTCCTGCAATTTCATCAGCATTCGTAAACATTTCTCTCACCATGTCGGTACGAAGAGAAGTTGAGATGGGAGAGCTATGGTCAAAGCTCTCCGCCATTCTCTCCCTACGAGTTTTGCTTGATTAACTATCTGTCTTTAGGGTATTTCACGTGTCTCCATAAACGAGGCTATGCCAAACTAATCTGGCTTAAAGGTGAGCTGCGTCAACTGTATTTATTACAGTGCCTCGTTCCGTCGGTTGGTAACGCAGTTGATGTTAACTCACATCCAGCTGTTACAAACGAGCAACCTCGTTCTTCTCAATTTCGTTACGCGTCCTGCAAAGTTGTACAAATGCTCATAATTCGTCTGGACGGGGAGGGTGTATTTTGTAATGATTGTTCCCGTTTGAAACATTCGGGTTTGACAGGAGTGTGATGTTTTACCGTCGTGTCTAGCAATTGGATTGATTTAAATTAAATTGTCTAGGCTTCTTTCATTCTTTCTTCTGATCCCTTCAATATGAAGCGATACGAAGTGAATGCGCTGGTATGTTGTTTATATTAGTTATATTACATATAATGAACAAACCAGTGTTACAGAAAAGTATATATGGAGTTATATTCTTTTGTTTTTAATGCATTCAGTATGAACTGTGTGCTGGACTGGCATGCTTGTGAATCCAGCAGTGTGCCCTCGGACCTGCCACGAATGCCGCGTGGCGGTGGCCACTCCCACAAGTTTAATTTATTATTATTAGCTCAGGGTTGAGAAATGACTAAGCAGCGCGGATACATCCGCTATTCAATCGGTGTTCCACGGTTGATGTTGCCGCGCTTGACTTTAAATTTCTTCCATCCACAGCCATCGTTACCGGTGCCATCCCGTCATGGGGTGGTATTGTGATATTGTGCATGGTTACCCTGCACCCGGGGACGTGGCCCCACGCGTGTGTGTATACGCAACGTGTTAAGCATGGCCGTCATGGCCTGTGGGGTTGGTGGTAAGTGGCGTTGAAATTGTCATTCGTCCTCACAAAACCATCGTTCCAGTGCATCCCCGCATGCGGTGTGTGTAGCGGTAGCCTGCCTCTGGTGACAGTGGGCCCGAGCATGTGTGTATACACTTTGCGTTAGCGCGGCGTCATGGCTGTGGGGGGTTTGGTATGGTCGGGAGGTTACATCATGGTGTTTAGGGTGGTGAAAAAGATCATGTTTGGACGAAGGGTTCCAACTGCCACAGGCCCACTTATTTCCACGATGCTCATTCGACTTGGCATTCCAACTTGTACACGCACATCCTCACTCCAGACAGCACCTTATTCACGATTGCAATTGCCATTTGAACTCGCGTCTGGCTTCGGCCCGTCCAGAACGGGTACGGGTCCGAACCAGCTCAATTAAACTCGGCTTATAGCTTTAGCCGTTCTTCACCCACCGTCACCACTCTCTGCTTACTTCCTCTTCCAACCCCCACTCACACTCATTCACAGAACCGTACTATACACCTCCGCACCCTCGCCTCACCTATTCACTCATGCCAACTGTAAGCCACTGGCTTTTATCTTGTACATATGTATCACTATCTATATTCCAGATTGATCTCATTAATCTGCCACCTTCTATTTGAGCCACCCTTCTCAATCAATCACTTGCCACATATGTTTGATGCGGCTTCCATGGGTGTAGTTTAAATAGACAGCGCAACCATAGTTAATGTCAACACTTTCAAACAAGTACTGTCAGTCATACGCATTATGCGCATCATAGTCCAAATGCTATGAAATTCCATGCAATCACCCTCGTCAACTACTTTCCAGTTGCGCAAAGCAAATTCGGTTTACATAATCACATATATTGCAACAGTGAATAACGAATCATCTCTGTGGGGGCGACCGCGGGATTCTCACTCTGTATTACCTACCACAACTCTGGTACGATGGAATGTCTGGTTAGAGAGATAGGGTTTCAATCAATTACTGATTGATTGACTTACCGTCCAAACGACGTCTCTGACATCTCCATTTCCTCCTCCTCGTCTTCGTTGTGCCACGGCCTCATCATGGGGGCCAACATCTTTCATCTCTAATGGTTAAGGGTTGGGTGACGTAATGTAATGATTTCTTGTCGCTTACCTTGCTCCAACATTCTTTCTACATCGTCTCCATCAGCCAATTCAATGTCAATATCTGAGACCCGCCAGGAGGCCACGAGTTTGGCGTTTCTGGTGGTTAACACAAAAATGGGTTGAACTTGACCTTTGCGTCAAGTGACTTACCTCGTGCCAACATGTCCACATCCTCATTCCATCTTGGTTTGGACAACCCTAAGGCCTTCGAACGACGAGTAAGAATGAGAGAAACATAAATGGGGCTCATAATTGGCGACTTACCATTCCACGAGCCCCCGATTCTCCCTCCCGCGTCGGAGGCCTTCAAGAGCCCGCTCTGTCTGATGATAATCCCAAACCGTCAACGGAGGGCTACAGTTTGCGGTCGGTTCGCTGGTTCGGCTATAATGAATTGAAATATTCAAGAAGGCGGGACATCATCCCGAGGGTCATTCTTGATGCGATTAACAGGTCAATTGAAAAATGAGGAAAAGATAGTCACCTGTGTGCTCCAAGAACCAACTCTGACGAAAAATGGGATTGATGTTTCCCTCCACTCAGTCGGCTCTGGGCATCTGGTTCCACAACACCGACCTTGGCTAACCAACTCGTGCTCAGCATTGCCTTTGGTGCTGTCGTTAGAACCCGTCGAAAGATATCATAATTTATGTGCGTAAACTCCCCGCCCACCATGCTTCGTTATCGGCGGATCCAGCGCAGGAAAAGCACAGGCCTCCATCTGGATCCGGAACCAATTCGTCCACCAATTTTGATGCGACATCCTCAGAACCAGGACCAAAGACCTTGACCAATTGTTTGAGCGCTTCACTCAATTCCAGCCCACCATCTATCTCCTGCAAATGCCGGAGGATTTTGTCTGCTTCATGAAACAGGCCCACCTTTACTTCTGGTTACTGAATTGGTAGGATTGTAATCAAACAATTCATGTTGCTCAGCTTACCCTGTGTCAAATGTAACGGCAGCGTTTCTGGCCTCGCCAATGACAACTCCACATCTGGTTCGGGAGCAATCCCCGACCCTTAATATGTAGATTGGGAGTGGACAGAAGTGCATTTTGATTTAGTGACGGCTTACCCAGTAGCGATCGTGATATCTCCGCAACCTCAAGGTCAGACTCACCAAAGAGTCCGTTCAAGAATGCCTCCTGATCTCACGTCTTTGCCCATGTGTTGACCAGAGGGTGAAATGTCTCCTCGTCAAATGCCTGACCAAGAACCGATGCAACCGATGCAACTGATGCAACCTCCCATGTTATATCTGCCTTCCCTTCTTCTCCGTATTCGTGCAAGAAGTGCTGCAGGTAAGCGAGTGGGTGGTCCCGCGGATCTTGATCTACCACTCCAAGATTTAGTATGCATTCAAGTAACTGTGAAAAAAGTCACACCCTGTGTGTTGAAGAAGTCCACAAAGGTTTGACTAAAGAATGGGATTCTTCCCTCCATCCATTCTGGTTCTGGAGCATTTATGTCTGCAAGGACTAACCTGTGGTCTGCAAAGTTGTCCTTAAGCAATATCAGCGGTGTGTTTGCGAGGGCGTCAGCAAAGAGTTCGTCAAAGGCAATGTGTGTAAACTCTCCGCCCCTCCAGTCATCATCTGTAGGTGGATCTAGGGCTGGAAATGCACCTAAACCCCTTTCTGAGGAGATACGAGGACAGTCATATAGTCGTATGAGATGGATGAATGTACCAAAGAGTATCTTGTTGCTCTTGACGGTGGGATCATAGCCCAGGTATACCTTCCCTTCCTCTTTTGCGGATTCGAAATCCAGACACAGCCAATCTCGAAAATGGCGGATACCAAATTCAATCAGGGAGGCGATTACTGGTTCATCGTTCTCGTCAAACCGAAGCTGCATCAACTCCTGCAATACAAGGCACCGGCACACCATGTACTGCACGACATTGACTGCACAGTTGTCTCTCATTATAACCATTGCCTCTTCTTTGCGGCTGAGCTCCTGCCCGCGAAATGCCTTCGTCACCTCTTGCCATTCCTCATACATCCTTTCCCACCAGATAGCCCCGTATATGAGCCGGCGCCTGAGATCATAGTATTTTATGGGCAGATGAACTACCCCTAAGCAGGTGTCATCCCAGTGTGCTTCGATGGCCAACCATTTCCTCCCACGAAGCTTGACAACATCGGCCGGGCTATATATCACCCGAGATTCACGAAATCGCCTAAAACCGTTGTCCGTGGGACACCATGAAATGACAGGGAGATGGAACTCGGTTAGAGGAGCATCGAGGAGAGTCGGTTTTCGGGGGGCCATTTGGATGGCGGTGGTGTAAGAAGAAATTGTCACACACAAAGGTCACTACTTTTGCCTCATGGTGTCCGCGAGGCTGATGTATAAGGTTTAGTGGTAGCCACACGCAACTCATGTAGCAAGGTGGTGGGTTGGTCCGCGGTCCAGGGAAATAGACTTATCCGGCCTCGCCGGATGCACTGTGCTCGCCCCCTACAAGGGACCTTTAGTGTTTCTTCCAGATCAATGTAAATCCGGCCTAGTCGCCCGCAGGTACCAGGTGAGGGCTGAGAGGGGGACCACAGAGCAATCCCTACCGGACATGCCCTAGCTTCTGACGCCGCCTCGGTGAGTAACCCCCTTACACTATCTGCTGTCCCCTCTCCTACCTCTGCCTTTACCCTAGCATGGTTTGCTGCGGCCGTGGCCACATGTGCAATTTCCATACATATATGGATGGTCCTACACTCTATATCTACACACACCGTTCAGTCCCTTTCTCTCTTGCATTCCAATCCTCCAATCCTCATACTTCCTTGGTCTAACAATAGCTTCGACCCCCCGCATTGCACGTCCCTCAAGCCTCCAAAACACATATCCATGAACTCGCCCAGTACCTTCGGAAAGACATTGGCTATACAAGTGTCAGCCCATTCAAGCATGCCGTTGCAGACACATTGGTCCTTTATCACATCCTATGGGTCCGGAAACACTCCTAGATCTAAGGTGAGTACCAATTGAGTTAAGGGGGAGGGCCTGACCCATCTTGTCAGAACTTGTCAGAGGTTGCTGGTAGTGCGAGAATGGCAAGGCTTGCAACCATTGGACGATGCTATGGGTCTGACTATCAGGCCAGTATACATGTATGGATCTATGTGGTTTGTCTTCTCACGTACGTCGGACGGCTAGCAGCAAGTAGCCGAAGGGTCACCTGCTTTGGCTATATCGGAATTCGGAGAAACTTACTGTTCTCCAGGACACCCCGTATCAAGGGGTGGTCGGACCATGGAGGTTCTTCGAGCCCCCAATCCAGTAAGTCCGAAGTAGCCTCAGCGTCACCTGCTTTGGCTATATTGGAAGGGCCGGCGGCTTTGGGTGCTTCGGAAGGGTTGGGCACTTCCAAAGGCGGTTGGATTCTGAGGTTTTGCGCCTCTCACAAGGTAGCGACAGGTTGGCTGGTCACGTTCGTATTTTTGAATTAGCTTTAGCAGTGTCAGGACGCTTGTAGCTTGAGAAATTGCACTCACCTTGGCGGTTTGACATTGGCACGTTACATGTGACAAAGTGACACGTGCGAGCCATTGGGCATTGGGTTTAGAATAATAACGCTGAGCGTAATCTAATAGTTGTTACATTACGCCCAGCGTAATCTAATCAATCAATAGCGATTTGCCTCAGCTGGTGGGAAAAATACACAAGGTCATGTGACATAATGTTTCAAAAGATGCCACGTCGTGCGGCTGTGTCTGAGACGCGCTCGCTCCTTCCCCCAACTTGCCGCCTTCTTCAAGACGAGCGCGTTAGCATGCCCAACTGAACATAGACACCTGGGTGGCGCCCCCAGGAGTTTATGTTCTTTTGGGTATGCAGGTATGTACTCTGTTGCTGTTCATCAATGCTGAAAATGTCGTTTGACTAGGAACCAGACCCTTGGCTTTTCTTTTCCCTACAGGTGCCACAAGCATATCTCCCCACAAGGTGTTTTCTCATTTTTCTCCCCACAGCTGTTTTCTCCCCCAAGCTTTCTCCTTTTTTTTGTCTCAGTTTACATAATACATACTTTGAGCGCTGCCTACAGCGTCGCCAACTCCGGAGTCAGGCTACTTTATCAATATAATAATATATATTTTACTTACATTTACTTACATTACTTATTTCTACAAAGATGGTGATCTACTTACTTACTTTAAAAGGAACTTGTACTTGTAGATGAGAAAGTATTAGTAAGCAAAGGCAAATCTCTTTTTGGGTGAAAAGACTTTAGGGCAGGTCAATTGTCTTGTAATCTAACGAGCAAGCGCATTACACTCAGCGTAAATCTAATTCTAATGAGTGGCTACATCGCGCTCGGCATAATCTCAGCGTAATCTAATGAGCAGGCACATTATGCTCAGCATAATAATTTATGGCATTGACACGATAACATAATGAATAAAAGTAAATATTAAATTAAATCCCTTAGAGAGCGATGGATTGCCACCCATGCGCGGAGAGCATGTGCGTAATCCGATGCATAACTCATCGGATTCACATCGATAAATGAGAAAAACAAACCTGCCTTGACAGTTGATGCAATCTCGTTGACAAAATAGTGGTATTTGCCACTGCGCTCTTCTTTGAGGATGGAGACATCCATTGAAAAGCAATTGAATTGCCTTCCAAATCGAGTCTGCGATCAAATAAGTGGAGCCGGCGTCGACTCGAATTAGAGGAGTTAGCGGTTGCAGACGGAGCCTGTTGGGTATTGCTTTCCGTTTAAAGTTGGCAGCTACTGGTAACGTAGCGGGACGATCCGCGATAATGTGCAGTATTATATAAGGATAAGTTGTAGGGCTTGAGACCTCGGTCCAACATGATAAATAGCACATTCCTACGTCTGAATCATACCGCTGAAGAAGAGGGAGGGGAAAGAAGGGAAGAAGATGAGGACGGTACAGATGAACTGGATTCATTTGCCATTGAGGACGTCCGTGATGATCCACATGATGAAGTGGAATTGCGCTTAAAGCCTGTGGTGGTGGTGGTGGTTCCACATCTGGAAGCAGAGGACAATATTACGCTAGTGACTGACAAGGTAGAGGAGCCTATGGAGGCGGGAAAGCAGAGGAAGGTGCTTTATGACGATGATCTCGAGGCATATTGGATCCAGCTATTGCAACTTCGAACGTCTTCTCCAGCATCATCCAATGACGAAGATGACGACCTTGAAATATACCAAGCCCAGCTACGCCAGTTCCGTTCAACTGCCAAGTCAAAATCGGAGATACCAGTGAGTGCGGATGGCGGATGTCTGCCAACCGAAAATTGGAGCGGATGCCGGCAAATCTTATTGTCTCCAACAATTGGGCTAGATGATTTCCAAATGTCCTTGGATCAAGTCAGAACCCCATGTCCACCTTACAAGTAGAAATGTGTCATTGTAGATAATGATGAATTATTCCTCAGGGCTTGGCACAGGCGCATCAAGGCACCTCAACATTTTCTCCTGCATGCTCTTCTGGCATGCCCTCCACCCTTCGGTCCAACCCTCTCTCCGCTCACGTTCCAACTCAAGCACAAATCCCCCCAATACCTTCATGCGCTTTGCCCTCTTCGGATTGAAGTCGTCAGATGAGTCCGGGGATTGCCGATGCTTCTTCTGTGGAATTTGATCTAATGGATCGGGTGTGTTAGATCGGCCACGCTTCTTCAGTGGAATTTGATGTAATGGATCGGGTGTGTTAGATCGGCCACGCTTCTTCTGTGGAATTTGATGTAATGGATTGGGTGTGTCAGATTGGCCATGCTTCTTCAGTGGTGGCAGTGCAAGAACATCAGTAGTGGCCACAGTCTTGCCCTGCCAAGAGCATTTTGAGGCACCAGATGATTTGCATCTCAAGCAGCGCTGAGAAATGCAACCAACGTCAAGGACACATAATGTCTTTGAGCTAGCATTCTGGCAATTGGTACACTAGTAATAATATTATTAGTTTGGGATCATGATATTAATAGATTTCTCACTTTTTTGATCCGCTTTTGTCTTTTGCCGGCCCGGATCAAACTGATATCATTCTGTTTGTATTGGTTTTTGAATTCTTCTGGGTACATGGTGGGAACCGTGATGGGATGTA
The DNA here is from genome assembly GCA_032173475.1 of Amanita phalloides. Lineage (NCBI taxonomy): Eukaryota > Fungi > Basidiomycota > Agaricomycetes > Agaricales > Amanitaceae > Amanita > Amanita phalloides. The sequence continues at coordinate 75,879 of JAENRT010000034.1, read as the reverse complement.
TAGTAGTAGAGATATTGGATTCATCCCCGGAGGGTGCTGCTGCAGGCATGACAGTCAAAGTCAACCAATGCACCTTTTATAAATGTGCTTGTTTTGTAATGTTTGGATGACGGGCATACAGTGTTGTCACAGATAGAAAAGCAAGCGGCTGGGTAGACAAGACTAGCCAGGCCGATCTTCCTGAGAGTGTCCCAGGTACCGCTGTAACTTACGTTTTGGATATGTTTGGGCTCAGATCACCCAGCTACTAGCGAAAAAAACTTGCGCCTCATCAGCTTACTCTGTATGACCCTCTCATATAATCATTTCTATGCTAAAAAGGGTCAGACAGTTAGGCTCGATCAACATATGGACGTTGATCTGCATTCGTAAGGCTGGTCCTGGGGTCCTGGAACCCTTCGTTGTCACGCTTGTTAAAGCTAATTGAGGCTTTAGAAAGTCTACCTACTATGCCGCCTTTCATTCATCCTGTATGGTGTCTCAGTTGGCCCATGTGCGACAACGTGTTCTTGCGAGGTATACCCTCACTGGCATGACATACGATTGCCAGTTTCTGAATGATCGCCGTGGCAACCGATGGTGGCAATTGATGGTGGCAATTTTTTTTTTCTCGCATAGAAATGTGTTGATTAAGTAAAGTACGGCAATGTAACAACCAACGGACAACGGTGCCAAGAGGTTGACCATGTCCTTGTCAGCAACCATAGGCTCGCCTATCGCCAGCTAAGCAAAAGGAAAAAAAATTTGAGGCTTTCTGAATACACGACGGACATAACAAGCCGTTATTATCAAATGTGCCCGCCAAATCATTTATTTTCTTATACAAATGCTGGGTGGCACGTGAGGTGATAAGTCATGGTCGTCCAAACATTGCAAAATAATTCCATTTTCTTAAAAAGCACTGCATCGTCCGCGTCCAACTTAATCCTCTACACCTCTGCCATGAGTTCCTCCTCTGCTAGCTGTGCGTCCTGCGCTGCCTGTGCGTCCTGCGCTACCTGTGCGTCCTGCGCTACCTGTGCGTCCTGCGCTACCTGTGCGTCCTGCGCTACTAGTGCCTCCCGCCCCTCTACCTCCCTACCATCATATAGTGTCGCGAGCTCGACAGTGGAACGTAGGACTCGCATTCGGGCATTTCTTATATCCGCACTCGAAGATTCATGGAAGGATGGGTGGACTGCTTGTGATCAGCACATCACAAAAATCACCTGTAAGTATTAGTAATCTGTCAAGAGAGACACACTCACTTAATTTTAGAGGATGCCATGTGATTTTGCAGACTACATACTATCCTTGGGTACTACTATCGTTCCTATTTAGTGCAAAATGTTTGCAGATTGATTTTTCATGTACTATCAGTTTCGCTAGTTCCGTGATAATACAACGGATTATCTAAGGATAAGTTATGAGGGCGTAAGAGGGATCGCTCCAGACTCCTACCCGGTGCCGGGTTGACGATCTTATGTAACCCTGAAGGCACCGGAGGGACTGGCTTTTAACACATGTAAAAGGTCTGCAATGCCGTGTGTCACACGTCGATCAAGTACAGAGTATTTTTTGGCAGCGAAAACGTATCAGATCGACATTTACAGCAGAGTTTGAATCTAAGTTTAGTTACATGCGTCATCACAGTGTGCGCCATATAGATAACTTGCTGGCATCCCTCACTTTCTGTTGTGCTCAAGCTCAGCTATGGATATTGACAGCAATGAGCCGGCTTCCAAAGACTTCATGGCTGTCATCCAAATCCTAGGGGAACAGAATATCACTGTTACAGAACTGGTCAATACACTGTTCACCGAGAAGCGCTTCAAGAAGCATCCGCTCACGAAAGATCTCATTGAGAATGCCGAGATCATCTTTCCGCATATACTTGGTCATTCTCATCTGCCTGAAAGTGCTGGCAATATGATCTTTGCACTAGTCGAGCCTATGTATGCACGCGAAGTCCAGGACTTGGCTGATTGTGGTGAATTGCGCTTCAGTGCGCAGAAGATGAACCCCGAGGATATTGAGGACTTCAAGCTTGAAGAACTGTCGGATATTTATGCTAAACAGGCACCGAGGCTTTGGTCACTTTTGGGTTCTGTTCTCAAGGCGCGCAAACGAGGGACTTCCTTGCTGCTTCAGTCAGGTCCTATTGCTGTAGAGCATCCTGATAATGATGAGGCTCGGTTAGAAGGTGTTGGGCGACCAAGAGGCATATTGAACTCATCTCAAGAGGAAAAAAGTGCATCACTCTTGCAAATTGTATGTGTGGTTGATTTCTGTGCACTGTCGAATGATTTGACATTTCTAGAGAAAGTCGGTGATTGTCAGTATCGTGTTGCAGAGTACAAATCAAAAGGCGAACACTTTTGCGAGCATTCTTGGTGTCTTTCTCCATTCTTGCCGCACGCCACAGAGGGTCATTAATGCATTGGCGCGGATGGGTCTCACTGTTTCGCAATCCTGCATTCATACGGCAATCAATTCGCTCTCCTCAAATGCGTCTCTTACACTACGAGAACTTGGTCAATCTCGTTGTATTGCGCTTGCCTATGATAATTTCGATGTTGACTTGAAAGTATCAGTGCCAGTTGTTGAAAAATCTGCGGAAACATTGAAACACTTAACTTCTGGCTTTGTATTTCCCCTTCAACATGGTGTAACAAGTGACGATCTCCGTTATTCCGACTATCTTTGGCAGAGATCAGAAGTGAATCTGGACAATCTTGGAGCTTTGGGGAACAGAAAGACTCACAAGGATCTGATGGGACTGTTTCGAGAGCCAGATGATAAGCCTCTGGATAGCCATACATATTTCAATATCTGGCCAGGTCTTCCTCCAGGATCTTGTAGAGAACGTCGAGGGATTTGAATACCTACAAGGCAAGATTGAAGCACCTGAAAGCATTGAACAACTTCCTGTAGTCAAGACCGATATTTATCCTGCATATGCAATGGATGTTAATAACTCAACTGTGGCAGGCCATTGAACGTTTGATGGAGCAAGTCGGATACGGCAACCCCAGTAGTGATGAAGACGATGCTGTTGACATCAGTGAACATGTTGTGCTGATTCACGGTGATCTTGGAACAGGTGAACGGATCAATACAATCCTCAAGCGACGAGCATGTGAACGAAGAAGACCTTGGGAACGATTCCAATATGTGGAGTTCCTGCCGGGGTACTTCCATGTGAAGATGGCGCCATCTGGCGCATTGTGATCAAGCCAATACTCGGGCGACGGGATGAAACTTGCGTCATGAAGGATGTTGGTGTCTTTCGCCCAAGGCAAACTGGTACAGTTGTATCCAAGTGCGAGTTTCGGCGAATGCACCAGCTCATCCGACATGTTGGTATTGCTCGGCGCCTTGATTGTTGGCGTGTTACTGTTCAAAAAAAGTACCCTCAGTATTCATCGCTTGAAGACTTTGCCAAATCAAATCCCAACCTTGACGATCTTCGGGCACTGGTGGAGGAACTTGTTCATAAATATGTTGATGATGGCAAGCAATTACTATCAATGCGCTTAAACCTGGTACCGAACGCGATGAACAGTTTGAAAATGCAATGCTAGTTCAGCAATACTCCTTGCTTTATGAAGAGCTGACATACGCAATGAATGTTGGTGACATTGGACGACTTGAGCGTACTGTTAGCGTCTGGATTCCACTGTTCAAAGCTACAGGAAAACATAAGTATGCAACGGCTATGGAGAAACATCTGGTCCAGACTCACTTTGAACGTCCTGAACCACTGAAACGTGCAATCCGATACAATATGCTGGTTAATCCAACTGGGAAGCCAGGAAAATTCCGCGGTGTTGACTGGGTTGTGGAAGGGAATAACTGTGAGATCAAAGTGAACCACGGTGGTCAGGGTGCAACGCGCACTGTCGCGCGCATGATTACTGAGTCAGCGCTCATTGGAACCTTCAAGGAAATCAACGAGTCAATTGAACATAACCTGCTCTTGCATGCGTCATCTGCTCATGGTGACCCAGACATGAGACGAACATTTCAAGAGGCCCGCAGAAGTCTTTCAGATAGCTCACCACACATTTTTTGTTCCAGGACGAAAGAGTATGTATTGTTTACCAGATATGTTAAACAAAGGAGCGGAGCTACTTCGTAACAATTCTGGTGGAGGAACTGGGGATGAGGAAATCAGTGACGAAGCGAATGAATATGAGACCCGACCAACAGTGGATGACCTTGTTATAGAGCTTTTGTAATTTGGGTATTATACTGCTCTTGCAATGCTTGTAATTCTGCGGACTGTAATACAAGCTGTTCAAGGTCTTCATTTAATAACAGGAGCAGTGACGGGGATTGTTCGAATGGGTATTGGGATGGCGGGTATTGAGTTTGACTATATGATGGGCCAGGGTTTCTCGGTTCCACATTCTCTTGGCCTTGCCTCGCTTTACCCTGCCTCAGCTCACATTTAGTACTTCGCACTAGAGGCTTGGTTAGCGCAGCCTTATGGACTCCAATGATGATAACAACATACTGGTATGGCCTTTTTTACGACAAGCACTGCAAGTTGGATCTTGTCGGGGCACCCTCGCACGTGGGACTGTAGGTTGGAGAGGCAGTGCATATTGATCTAGTTGAGGTTGAACATTTGGTGCGTGTGGAATAAAGGTATTGGCAACAGGGGGAACTGGTTGAGATTGTGTGTATGAGGCAACGGGATTGACAATTGGGGAGTACGGAATAAATGTGAGTGACTGCTGAGAGACGTTGGCGATAGACGGAATCCACATATCTGATGGTTGTGGAAGCAGGGTACTGGTTGGAGGATCAGAAACCGGATAGCGCTTTGTGATCATAGAAAGGATTGTGTTCCCGTATTCACTGGCACCATCCCACTTCGTTTCTTTCTCAAGGTCGGAAATGGTACGGATTTTGGAAAAACGCGCGCATTACCATTTCGCTACAACGCCAGCTGTCGAGATCATGAGAAAATGCAATGTCAGTCTCATTGGCTGTATGCTTGGGGATTGAGGAACATGGCAGTTTGCGAATAGGTTTCGTTACTGGAGACTGGATAAAACCAAATGCGTCGGGGTTGTGGAGGTCACAGCATGGCCCGCCTTGCTTCGGGCCACAGCGAGTACACCCATCAGCAACCTCGGAATTGCATTCATGGTGGAGCGCAACTTCATCCCCATCAATAAAAGCTGAATTTGGGCTTGAAAATAACCCACCAGCTTCAATATTCTTGAACACGGTCATGATAGGAATCCTACGGCATGGATATCCTCGACCCTTGGCATTGATAACATCATCGACGACTGAATCAAGTATTTTTCTCAATTTCCCACTCGGTTTCTTCACCCTTTCCTCCACAATCTTTTGCTCATCACCGCTCAGTTCATCATTGACATTCTCTTGTTCCTCTACCTTCGCCGCTGAGCGCTCAGTCCTTTGTTGCTTAGCAGCCTTCTTCGGCGCAGTCTTTGCTCGCCTCTTTTCTGCCCTGTCAGCCTTCTTTGAGCGTTCCGAGTCAAGGTTTTCCTTCTCAGTGAACAGTATTGCGGTCCCCTGAAGGTTTGGGTCACGAACGCATTGGCCAAAGCGCTGCCAAAGCGTTGAAATGGAGCATGTCGCTCCCCATTGAACAATGATCCTAATATCGGGTAGATCCATTCCCTACATTGTTCATCAGTTACGTAGATAATGAACATATATAAAACGTACCATGCCAAATGAGTCTGTCGCCAACAAGCCCCAAACTTCATTATTAGCGAACCTGAGAGTTTCGTCAATCTTGAAGCAATCCGACATTTCTGAGTTGAACCACTGGATGCATGGACGGTGTTCCGGGGGTAAGAGTGAGCAGAGGTAATGACCAGCTTCAACTGATTCTGAAATGCTATCGAAAAAAACAAGAAATTTGGGCGGAGGTGGGTCGCCCGGCTTCCAATTCTGCAATAAAAAAGTAAGGTCGACAAAACTCTTGCGTGGATTGAGCATGGGCCGAACAACAAGGCTGATATTTGGACGGTCTATAGAGCATTGCGAAAAAAAAACACTATCTGCACGTAAACTAAGGACAGATTTGACGTCGGAAATTGCTCGTGGTGTGAGTGTGGCTGAGGTGACCATCATGGTGCATGGCTTGCGTTGTAAATGTCGGAGAGCGCCAATATGTCGATACTCGGGGCGAAAAGAACCCCACTGAGATACACAGTGGGCTTCATCAATGATAATGCTGATGATGTTGTCTACGAAGGATTTCTTCTTGAATAATGATTCAAATCTCCCACCAGGACGCATAAGTTCTTCGGGATTGGCGACTATAACACGATACTTGAGGTCTGCAATGTCCTGACATAATAATGTTCGTAAGTGATGAAAAACGAAAGAAAATGAATTACGCACCTCAAAATTCCTTTTAGTTGCCGTTTTCGCAGAGATAAAGATGCCACAAACCCCAGCCTTGGATAGGTATCAATATTTTGCTGGCCAAGTATGTTGAGTGGAGTCACGACGATTTGAATACCGTTAGGACGGCAAAGCAAAGGCAGCCAGAAGCTCAATGTCTTCCCAGCCCCAGTCCCAGCTATAGACATGATGTCTTGATTTCCTGCGAGAACAGCCTGACAAACATTGATTTGCCATAGACAAGGCCGCTTCTGGAAGATGGTATGTGCCTTGATCCGTATATCATCAACAGATGGTATTGCTGGTGAAGATATGTCTGGTGGACGAACAACATCAACCTCCATACTATCTAACCTCAGTCAAAACAGGGCTACAAGTGGTAATAACTTACCTCGTAGCAATACTCAAGTGCGCATACTAGGATGGGACAGGACGAGATGGCAGACGACGGCAGACGACGGCACCAGACGGCATGAATAAAAGAAATCCACTCGACAAAAATTACACGTATTACATCATCAAATTGTGGTGCATAAGCATTTGTGTCACAGGTCGACATTGCCGAGCGATTTGTTTACATGTGTTAAAAGCCAGTCCCTCCGGTGCGTTAACGCTTACTTCCGAGGCCTGAAAGGACTCGGTCTCTTAACTAAGAGATTCGGGTTTCTCCGATGCCTTAACGCTCGGTGTTTGCCATCCCCTCGTTTCGTGCCCTTTTTCTGTTGGAATACGAGGCTGACTGTTCGACGTTATTGCCTGTTTTGGCTTACCTTCCGTATTTGGTATGTCACACCGTCACGCTGCGCGCGCCCAAGTTTCGACGTTATCAAACATTGCCTTCGCCTTTATGTTCTACCAGTGATATCACATGCGCTGAGTGCATGTATATAGACCCTTTGTATGCCCACACACTGCCATCAGTCATTTGTGCCACGACTGAGGTGCGTTCTTATGTTACTCTTATGTTTTTGCTTTTCTGAGATTATATCTGTAGCATTATATTTCTACAGGTATTTAGTATGCAATAGAGTCATTTGTGCCATGACTAAGCATTATTTTCTTTTGTTGATGATGTGATGATGTTTTGTCTGGATGGCAAGGTTGTGGTTTATAATGATCATTCTGGTTTGAAACATTCAGGATTGACAGGTGTATGAATTTTTATTGTCATGTCTGTGATTGGATTGGTTTAAATAAAACATGTCTAGTTCTTTCTCCCTGATCCCTTCAATATGAACAGTGATTATGACTGTGAAAGTGCTGGTACATTGTCTATTATTTGTCTTCATTTATATCTATTGGATTTACAGCAAAGCATCTTGAATGCCTTGCTGCAGAGCATTGTTCGGATTGATACTTGGGTTTCCAATTGTCGCGTTCAACAAAGGTGAGCTCCTGCTGCTATTGGAATTTGAGATTTCATGGCTGATTGGTGCTAGTCTGGGAGGTGGCCAGGTGTGTATAAAATTGTCCAGAGTGGCCATGTTTTGATGCCTGGTTTGAGACTTTTTGGTTACAGGTTGAGGACTGGCATTGAGACCCACTCATGACAGTCATGGCATTAGATGGTTCTTTGGCAATGGGCATTGGTGTCTCTGGTTACACTGGCATTACACCCTCACATCATGAGGTGTGTCATGTCCTGGCATCCTCATCATATGAAATGGAGACACAAGGCAGCTGCGCATGGGTTTTTTTGGTTGGACATGTTGCTTGGTCAACATGTTGCCATTTGCTTCTCATCTGCATTGTGTGCATGGCTGGAAGGCAATGCTCATAGGTCACTCATGGTCTCATGGTGTATGGGCCACATGGGCATAAATGAGAATGAAGAGGTGGATCAACTGGTTGTGGAGTATGATGGACCTGATATCTGCCCTTTCAAGACTCACCTCATGGCTTTTAAGCACTTTTGACACACAGCAGGCATACAGTGGGGCCTTGCTTGACTTTCATAAAAGGACTGGGGCAATTCTATGCTCCATTTTTGGCACTCTTGATGTGCACTGCTCCCTACCATGGGCACAGGATGCTGATGCTTCATCAAAACATGGGACAGCTTTTATCCTGCTTCATACTTATTGCAACAGACCACATGCCATCAGCAGATTACCACACCAAGTTCTTTCCAGACTCTCCCTGGTCATGCCTTCACTGTGCTGACATGTGAACAGCAATGAACTGTCATCAAGGAGTATCTCCCAGTCTCAGTAGATTACATATCTGGCTCAATGGAATCTTCACAGGGGAAGAACACCTCTCTATGGCAGGAGATGCTACAGACACATCATATCATGGTATCAACTCTGCAGGTTATGCTCAACACACTTTGCCACTGTGGGTATATTGTCATGGGATGTGACATTTAGTAACCATATAATATGAATATTATTTCTGCCTTCCCAACTGCTTCACCAGACAAACAGGATCCCAGTTTTGTTTGTCTCATAATTATGGGTTTGAATTTCCAGAATAAGGAAGCAGCTGGGATGGCAGCTGAACAACCAGTATTTTATACATGGACTTGCAAGAGGTTTATGACAGCCTGGGAACCTCACTCTGAATAATAAAGAATTGGGATGGGAGAGCTATGTCAAAATGAATAATACATCTGCCATTCTCTCTGTTTAAGTTTTGATTGATTTACCTTGTTTTATTAGGGTGTTTTGGGAACTATTTCTTTCCTGGGACAAACAAACTTCCTGTTTACATGAATCAAATGTGGAAGACCTACCCACCCTATTGAATGTTTGATGGTGATGTGCTCAATGAAGTGATATTTTCTATGAAACCAACTAGTAGCCCCACTTGTGGTATGAATACTCTCTTGTTTGTTCCTTGGAATTAATAATGCCAAAAGTATATAAATTTGCCTGATCTTAAAAACTGGGTGTTGAGCATTAATGTATGCATTATATATCTCTGTCTGCTGATGCCAGAGATGCACTTACCATGTGGTCAACAAGCCAAGTAAGTCTTTAAATATATCATTTATGATCAATGTCAAATCAAACTCAACTCAGAGGGTAACTATCAAGCATCTAGTCACATGTCATCCAAGATTTCTCTCACATGGCACAACTTGGCTTGTGTGTATGTGATCAATAGTGAATTGGCATCTCAAAATATAGGATTGGCAATTCATTATACAGTGGAATAGTACCATGAAAGTGCACATTGAATCAATGTCATGTGCAGATAGTAATTGCCTGGGCAATCTCCCTCCACTGGAATAATTACAATGTTTCCATACCATGGTTGGTCTGTTGTACTCAGTAATCTGTTGTGGAAGTGTGTGGGTTTGTCTGATTGATCATCAAACATGAGTATGCAAGGACATGCATGCTTGTTCAGAATAAAAGTTACATTCCTGTATGCAATCCTGGAACTGGTGCACCAATCAATGGTGTTGATCCTATCAGACACTTCTGGGAATGGTACAATGGATGGGCTTGAGCAATTAATTCCAAAAAGCAGTCCTGTAAATGTTGATTGGTTTGAATGCTGTAGAACATGAGATAGTGAGTAAATTGGTATTAACTAGGTGAAAAAGTAAGTAATTTTCACCTGTGCACCTTCCAATATGTCTTGACAATAAATGTTGATGGAAAGATCATCTGTAACAGCCCAGTGACTCATGCAATGTATGTTGTTGGGTTGTACATGATCTAAGCTTGACAAAAAGGATGACAGCTTGTCTTTCTGATGATAAACACACCCATGTCTGTTTTAACATCTTTCCTGTGTTTGCCTGTGTTTTACTAATTGTTCTGTCTCTGTCAATCAGTTGAAACAGTTCATCTTTCTGATGTGAAACCCATCCATGTCTGTTTTAATATCTATGCCTGCCCTCCTATCCCCATCAAATTGCTGGTGTTTGCCTATGTTTGACTAATTCATCTGTCTCTGTTGATCACTTGAAACATCTCCTATTAGAATTAGGCATGAGACAGATATCAAACCCAGCATGCATAGTTTCAGGTTATTGGTTATTTTTATAACAGTAAATTTCTGTCTCATGATAGTGAGAATTGTTACACAAAACTTTTTGTCTTTCTGCCTACCATTGCTTTCTATTCAAGTATCTAATCATGCCAACAGCACAATTTTGTGACTATGTAAATCAAGGTGTGCAACTGATTGTCAACCCCATTTTCACCCATTTGCCCTCCAAATTTTGGGCTCAATGTGACACAGTCTGGAATCTAGTGGACTACATGTTATCTATCCCTGTAGTATGTTTCAACCCATCTAAAAATTTATTTAAATAAATTTAATTTTATGCAGCATATGCCTATGTATCTGTACTTATGCCTTCTTGTTCTATCCCAATTCAAATGTTACTCTGGAAAAATTGATCCCATATGATACAGAACCTGTCATTCTGCATTTACTATCAGCTGCCCTCTTTCTGGGTATCATTGATTTAATTGCCATCATATGGAGTGGTGTTTTAAATTTAGCCTGTCTTTTGACAGGTTTTGCACATAGCCAAAAATTGTTTCATAAGCTTCATGTTGTATTTTCAGCTGACAATGATACAACCTTACTCAAAGGTGGATACAAATCAGGGGATGTACCATATATTGTCATGTCACAATATTTATCATCTGTTGTGGTGACAGATGCTGCTATACAAGATTGTAATTTTCATTACAAAGGTCATATACATATGCCTGCAGTTAATGAAACAGGTTAACCTGTCATTTAAATATCTATTCCTTTGACAGATCTTGTGTATTTGGTGCCTGTCATATGTGGACATCATATTGCAAGCCTACATGAAATATCTGTTTCATCAACAGCTTCAAAGCTTTATTGCAGATGCATTTCTCAAGTCATGTTTGCACAACATGTTCTAATTATGCCTCAATATTCTCCATCATAAACCCCATTCGGTATACGGCACTTAAAAAAATGGTTAATGTTAGGAGTCAACACAAACTCCAAAATTACATAGATTATAAAGAAGATGAGATTAAATTTGACATACCACAAAACAAAATGATAGATGTGCAAAATGAAAACCTTGAGAAAAAAGAATTTCCACCTGAGCCACTTAGTTCATGCCTAACACATACCATTATAACTGCTGCCTGCAAGTGGATGGAGTCCATAGTCATTGAAGAAATGGGTTGTGCAGTATGTGGTCAGCTTACCCCAAAACACTAACTTACAGATTTGAATTTGATCAAAAATCATCTACCTGTTTTGTCTGTTGCTGGAATGAGTCAGATTGAATGCTTTGCCTCCAATGATTTAGTTACTGATCTACCTTATGTCATTGATATGGATTGTACCAAAGTATGCCACACATGTTGGTCATGTGTGATGAAAAAAAGAATTCCAAAGCATGCTTTGGCTACAGGATTATGGCTAGGAAGTGTACCTTCCATTATTGCATCATTACACTTTGTGGAGAAATTACTTGTTGCACTAATTCACCAATCTTGCTGTGCTGTAAAGATTGCATCTGGCATGCATAAAATGAAGGCTAATGCAATTGCCTTTCAGTCACCTGTCAAAAAAATATATGATATACTTCCCCCCCTTATAATAGATTTGGAGGAGGCTCTTGTCATTATTTTCACAGGACCATGCAAACCCACTAGAGCAGAGTTTGACAGAACTCCTTTCCTGGTGAGAAGAAACCATGTAAAACTTGCATTACAATAACTAATTCTAAATCATAGGGACTATGCAGACATTGTTATATCTGACAACAACCTCAATGAATATCCTGAGAATATGCCTCCTGTTGCCATACAGTACAAACAATCTTTTCCAACAAATCCAAGGAGAACACAAACATTATTGATTGCAATGAAGAAGATGGAACTGAAAATGGCCAATGTGCATTCGCTGTCCATGGACTAACAGGAGATCAACTACAATGTTTGTCTGCTAGTGCAATTAAGGCTAAAGCTTTACAACATTTGAATAATAATGGCAAAGTTTTGGCTGTTGGCCATAGTGATGAACTAGAATTGATATGGAACAATCCACAATTGTATCCACAAATGTTCCCATGGCTTTTCCCTTATGGGGGGGGGTATAGGATCAATTCCTCAGTTGACAGGCAATGAACATTAAAAAAAACTACTAATGTATCATGATAAATGTTTTCAAACAGATGCAACCTTTTCTTTTGTTGCATTTAACCACCAACAAATCATGACATCAACAACAAACAGCTTGCTACTTGCTGACAAACATATATTTACTGATATCTCAAAAAGGCTGCTAAACCTTGACTTACATGCTGTTGAATGTATTTTGCAGAAACTCAGCAAGGATGAGTATATACAACCCACTACAAAGCAGAGAGTGAATGCTTTAAATTAATATCTGATCTTCACCATGTCTCAGGCACAATAAAAGGATCAACCACAAGTAAAAAATGGATGTGTAATGAAATATGGTCTTTGATAAGTCACCATGGCACTCCTTTTTGGTACATCACATTATCACCAGCAGATATAAAGCATCCAATTTGCTTGTATTATGCTGGATCAAATGAAAGCTTTAACCCTGGAATAATTCCTCATGATGAATGTTTAAGACTCATTTACAACAACCCAGTGGCAGGTGCAAGATTTTTTCACTTTTTGGTCAGATGTTATATGAAGGACCAATGGAATTACTGGAAAACTTGCCAACATGTAAGGGAAAACAGGCTTGTGCTACTATTTACACTTTGGTATACCTAGAGGACTAATCTACATTACAAATATTAGTATCAATAACTCTAATAGGAGAATAGTTATATTATATTGAATGAAACCAAGCTGTTAGTGAATAGTGTACAAAAAATGGTATAGACCTAGCCTACTTTGAGCTATAGTCAATTCAAATTGCATCTGTTTTTCTTTGCCTTCAATTGTTTATAAATATGAACTGTGTGCTGTCTATGATTGTAGATTGAGTTGGGTTAAATGAAATGTGTCTACTGTAATATGAACTGTGTGGTGTGAATCCCGGAATGGGCCTCGGACCTGCCACGCAATGTGGTGGCCCACACCCCACAAGTTAAGCTCGTCAAGTGCAGCACTGTTGGGACTGGGTAGGAGTCTGGGATCGCTCGGCTTTCCCCGAATGGGGAATTAATCATCGACATGTTCCCACAACATCTCTTCATCTTTCTCTCTTCGACCTCTCCCCCATATTCGCTATCCTCACATCAGGATCTTTTTCTCAATCTCGCCTTTACCCATGACTTCCACAGATGCTCCTGATGCCCCGCACCACAATCCGGGACCCGAATCTCAGGTCCCTGACCGTAGGAAAAAGACGCATATAAGCGATGCCGTCAACACCTTATTAAAAAACCTCCCACACGTATGACAGTCCGTATGGGACAAAAACATTATGGTAATGTCAGGCAGTGCACATTGATGTGCACTGGTTTGCACCACTGTGCATTGGTGCATGACATGCATCATTGTGCACACCTTTGATGCATCAGTGCAACAAGTGAGACATGCCATACTCTGTGCTGGTGGCTGTGCAGTGCATGCACCAATGTTGCACAATGCATGCACTATTGTTGAGGTCAATGATACATGAGTGCAAGATTGCATTGTTATTAGATTTTGTTAATGTCTGAGATTCCTGTTAGACTCTCACATTACATATTGCTGTTCTTGGTATTTTCATTATATTTCTATGCAAACAAAAAAATTTTAAAAAAATGGCAACTTGTCTGATAGCCATGGACTTCCTCTATTTGGAATAAGTGCAAATATTGCACTGGTGGCATGCTCATGTCAGGTATGGTGCATGCACCACTTGTGCACCATTGTGTTAGATCATCTGAATGAGTGGAATCAACTGGAATGAGAAGATGCATCTTGTGCACTCTCAGGTGCATCTGGTGCATCAGTGTGCATTGTGTCATGTCTAAGCCCCATGCACCCTCATGCACTGATGTGCACTGATGCACACTGATGCACACTGATGCACACTGATGCACACTGATGCACATTGATGCACATCAGTCCCTAGGACAAAAACTAATGTTTTTGTCCCATACAGTCAATCATACACGCGCCCAAAAGGTTGAGCGCAACAAACAAATCGCACTAAGGAACTCCCAGCGCACTTTGGGACGCGCATATAGACAACAGAACCCCCAGCACTCGCTGGAGGGGGAGAGATATTCATCTGATGAGTTGCTCATCACCCTTTCGGACGCTGAACATGACCCTCCTTCGGCCTCCCAGCAGGCCAAAGACTTTGTCGCTTCGATGTCACCTAGCTCAGCCACTGCATGGTTCCAAAAAATGATCCCAAAGCGCACCCGCAGCCAAACTGAATCTGACGACGATACTGGAGCCGACTATGATGCCATCCAAAGGGCTAAGCGCCGCACTGCGGCCCGCAGGGAAGAGGTGAGCATAGCCCCGGGCGAAACTCTCACCCCCGGTTTCCATAGCATTCACTACGCCCTCCATGCCAGCGACGTCTATATGCCACTCTCATTGTTCACTAACAACAACCTCAGAATGATCACACGTGAGAGCGGCTCATTGGACTTCAAAAAGATCTACACATCCGGCCTCTCAGGCAAGCAAGCTAGGGTACTTGACACTAGTAGCTTTGACAAAAAATATGGACCCGAGCAAGAGCTCTCCCATCCACGATGGGCCGAGGCTGCTAACAACTTTGTCAAGTTCACAGAGTCCTTGGGCGACGAAGACTGGTCCAACTGCTGGCTCCAACATTTCCAATACCTTAACTCCTGAGAGGACACAGTCAAAAATTTCGAAGCGATCAGATACATTGATATTAAGCTGAGGAAAGATTACTGTGCTAGCCCATTAAAGTTCAACTTACCTTTTTACAATGACGAGGTCAAGTCGGCCATCAGCCGCATAGCTCAAAAGCACCCCCAAGGTCGGGACAGGGCGGCGGTCCCTCCCCAGCGCTCCGGCCCCTTCCGCTTCAAGTCATTCTCGGGCATCCAACCCTCCTCATCTGGTGGCAGGCCCTTTCAATCTCGCACCAGTGGAGACCCTTCTTCCTCTGTGTGCATCATTTGCGCCAAGAAGGGCCACATTTTTAACGCCTCCTGCCCATCAACCACTTTTGAAGATGGAAAGCCCCTCTTCTCGAAAGCAGACGAAGGGAACCTCGTTTCGGTCAAAGGGAAAACCAACATCTGTCGCAGTTGGAACATCAGAGGGCCTAATTCTACAGTCTGCTCCGGCCCCAGTCATAACCAAGACAAACGCGCCCACATCTGCTCATTCTGCAGAGAAAAAACCCACCACGCATTCTCGTGGACCTGTCACCACGACCCCTCTAAATCAGGTCCGCAGAATTGATGCCGCATATGTTGACATCCTTCCATCAGTTTTTCAGCGCGTTCCCATCCTTGGCAGATCCCCTTTCCATGAGAGCATTATTTCCCGCATCGTTACTCCATACAACCCTGATGCCTTCGAGTCCTTCCTCAACAAGCATAACTTGAATGACACATACCCTTTCCTCACTCGCAACCTCAGATACGGTTTTCCGCTGGGTGAATTCCCAGACCTCACCGACCATGTAATCTTCCCTTTCCACAACTCATCTCGAGACTACCAAGTAGAAATCGACGCTTACTTGGAAGAAGAGGTGTCCGCTGGCAGAATGAGTGGCCCCTTCTCCAAGGACGAAACCACCCTCATTCTTAATGGGCCTTTTCAATGCTCGCCTTTTGTCGTCGAAGTCCAGCAGGACAAACTCCGAATTTGCCTTCATCTCTCCAAAGGGGATAAGCACCATGTTTCAGTCAACTCGTTCATTGACTCTGGGAAATTTCCTACCCGCTTCGGCTCAACCGCGGAAATGGCCGAAATCATCAGTTCTCATACCTTATATGCTGTACCCATTCTTCCCCACGAACTGTTCCTACCTTACCTTTTTCCCTGGGGCATACTCTCGCTGTCTCGAGCCTCTTCAACAGCCGCTTCTTACCCATCTTACCCTTGATTTTCAAACCTACCTTCATAACAACATGCACTCTCTTCCCATACCACCATACTGAGTGCTAACTTATGCGTACCACAGATATCTAATTCCCCATCTGGAACGCAAGCGATGACTTTGGACATCACCAAGTTTCATCGTACCTGTCCCATCCTGCCAGACCATAAACTATGGTTCGTAGTCCGCGGTTCCAAAGGTTTCTTCATTGATCATGCATGCCCGTTTGGCTGCTCCTCTGCCAGCAGTAGCGCTGGCATGATCTCCAACGCTGCGGTGGACATATGGGAGGCTGAGGGCGTCCGCCCAATCTCGAAATATGAAGATGACCTTGCCGTCTTCCGTTCCCCTATTGCTGGCGGTCTGCAGCCCAACGGTGTTATCATCCCTTTCTCATTTGCTTATGACAAAAGATCTGCCCTCGAGCTCATAAGTCCCCTCAATATCCCCTGGCACCCAGAGAAGGGCCAGGACTTTAGTTCGACTTTCAAATACACGGGGTTCCTGTGGGACATTGACAATCGTACAGTTTCCCTCCCCCTCGAGAAAAGGCTAAAATTCCTTGGCAGAGTACGAGAATTCATTGCTTCCTTTTCCTCCAGCAGATGCGCTGTCCGAGACGTAATGAAAATACATGGCAGTCTCTGCCACATAGCATACGTCTACCCCGAAGGATGTAATAGGCTTGCTTCCCTCTCTAATTTCATAGCATCATTCGCAAACGACTATGAAAAACGCTTCCCACCTAATGCAGTAATGTCTGACCTTCATTGGTGGCTTGTCATTGAAGGCAGATTCCGACCCATATCCTCGCTCGCCCTCATCGATCCCAACATATTTGTAGATGCTTCCACATCTTGGGGCATAGGCATCTGGCTTGATGGTCATTGGGAAGCTTGGTGACTCAGTGAAAATTGGCCCACCATGACATTGGCTGGCTCGAGGGTGTCGCCCTCGAATTTGCAATCTATACACTTGAAGAAAAATCCCCTTCGAATGCACGAGTCATTATCCATTCCAACAACAAAGGTGTAATCGGCACCTTTGACAAAGGTCTGATAACCCCCCTCTCACCCAAGCATACCTCTAACCTCCCTCAGGCTGTTGCCGTAATTTTGAGATAAACTTATTGATCCGCCGCTCAGTGGCTGTACTGGTTTCCAATAACATAATTCCTAACCTGGTTTACGTTGAATCTGAGGCAAACTTGGCAGATCCGATCTCGCACGGGATCCTGGGTCCTCCAGAGTCTAGACTTGGAATGACATTTGACGTACCAAGCGAAATCTCCAAATTCATATTTTATGTTTAGGTTAATCTACCCACTGCCGTTTTACATACCTCATCTGACCTAAGCCTTAAGCCTTAGCCTGCTATATGGGCGAAGGGTAGCCAAAGTGGCTACCCCAAATGAAGGAGAGAACCAGGCTAAGCCCATCAGAAGATCCCGGGACTTCTGTTTCGGCTCCACTGAACCTTATCCTGCTTCGCTGCGCGCTTCTTAATCTCGAAAGACCGTAGAGACTAAAAAAGAAAAAAATACCATTCCCCGTCCTCCTTTCGCCACCTCACTACAGCCCACCTACCAACGCCTCGCATGCACCCCCATTGAAATCTGAAATTGCCCTGCTGAGGCCCAAAGTACCTGCTTGTGACCGTATCCATTCATGGGACACCCCTCATTCCCTCAAGTTCAAAGAAGAGTTAAAGAGCTCCTTACCCCCGAATGTAGTCGAGAACCTACATTCCACCATACATAAAGCACTAGCCCCTAATACTCGCAATTCCTATGGAGCTGGTATCCTCCGTTTTTCCGAGTTCTGCGACAAGCATAATATCCCCGAACAATCCCGCATGCCAGCTTCCGATATCCTTCTTGCGGCTTTCATTTCCGAGCACGCCGGCTCCTGCTCTGGTTCCTGTATCAAGAACTGGATGTCAGGCCTTAAAGCTTGGCACGATGTCAGCGGTGCCTGGAATGGCGACTCTAGACTAGTTCATCTTGCTAGGTCCACAGCAAACAAGGATGGCGCATCTTTTTCCCGACCCAAACGCAACCCCATGACTCCAGACCACCTTCGTCAGCTTCGCTCCCAGCTTAACTTATCAATGCCATGTGATGCAGCTACTTGGGCCATCGCCTCCTGTGCCTTTTGGGGTTGCCGCCGCCTGGGGCGAAGTCACCATCCCGGCCCCATCTGCCTTAGACCCACAATTTCACGTCACCAGATCAGCCAAGTATTCCACGAACTTTAAGTCTAATATTCTCATTTCTGTTACAATCGAAATCCCCTGGACAAAATCCTCCCGTGAAAAAGGCGGCAGGATTGTGCTCACTTCCCGCCAAGACTCCCTTTGCCCTGTTGCCGCCTTCCTAATCATGAAATCCCCGCAAATCTTCCACTTTTCACGTCCTTTAACCCAGATGGAACATTTTCCCTTCCCGTTAAAAAAGCCTTCCTCGACTTTTGCATGAAATCAATGTCTGCGTCCAGCCTATCCCCCTTCTCCGGCCATAGCTTCTGAATACAGTAGAGCACCTTCTTGCTGGCGTTTCCCCGGAAGTCGTCGCCTCTCCTGGTGAATGGTCCTCCTTGGCCTTCCTCCTCTACTGGCGCAAAATAGATGAAATCATCCCACAAAATATTTTAAAAGCCCAAGACCGTAACAAACTCTTAGCTATAACCTCTGAACTAGAAGCTTACAGAACAAGATGTAATATCCCGTCTTCAGCATTAAATAGAAACTCCTAATGATCTCCTTATGCACGCACCCTTAATACATTCCTTCTCACCATAATCTTATGACACTTTTAGCTTTGGTTGGGGGAGTTCGGGGCGCTTTGCGTCCCGAGCTGTTTTGGCTAAAAGCCTTAGTTGGGCAGCAGCTAGTGCCGCACACGCTTACCCTCCCCGTTGGCACTGGCTCGGCCCGACTTCTGGGCTTCGGGCTCTGCCGTTCTGCTCTGGGTATTTCCCTTTGTGCTACTTCCTTCTCGCAACATACCCCTTTGGGTCTTGCCATTTCGGGCCATTCCCAATCAGGAAATCCCACACGAGCGCACGGCGGGCCCCCAGCTCACCCCCAACCCAGGTTCTATGATTTAACGTAGTCTTCGGAAAGGCCTAACAAAACCACCTTACTCCCATTCTCATACAACTAGTACCTGTACACAGCGTATATCCAATAACTCCCTACCCTCTGCACACGCCTCCTCCTTCCTCTTATCCCACATTAGCCCGATAAAAAACTTATCTCGTTCCCAGATGATATGAGCCAAGTCGATGTGCTATGAGTCCCGCGTGCGTGATTTGGTGTGAGCCGTGCTGAGTTTTAAACTTGAGCTGTGCACGATTGACTTTGGCTCTATAACGTCTGGCGCAAAACAGTAGGGAGGGGGGGGTCAACACAGCCACCGCCAAACAAGGCTAGTCACGGCCGTTCGGATCACCCATGGAGTAGGGCCAGGATCGTGTCCTGGCCCATCAGAAACGCATCCAAATCTCACTGCAGCTGCTCGACACGGCTCGGAAGGAAGCAGCTAATGATTTGAAACAACCATACTCATCTGAGGTGACACGGGGAACGATTTCGGCCATCTTTGGGCTGAAAATGAACGGTATGACTGGCAACTAGATGTTGCCGAGGCCTTGATCCTGGGTTTGGACTGCCTCGTCATCGCAGGAACGGGTGCGGGCAAGTCTATGCCATTCGTAATGCCACTTTTTGCATTCCCAGATAGAATGGTGATAATAATATCACCTCTGTACGCTTTGGAGGAGGATCAGGTAAGTACCTCCAATTCGGCAAACTGCATGTTTGCGTGTTGGTTTGGGGTGTTGGCCCACTGACGCTATCATTGTTTTCATCGGATCTGGCCTCGGTGTCGCTGTCCAATCCCTCTGATTGCATTCCTTCCTCTGAGGAATGCTCTTCAAGGTCGCCAAGGTCTTTTTCTAGCCGGTGGCAAGCTCAGCATTCAGCAGGCCCAGGAGTTATTGGGAAACTGGAAGGAACATGGGACGAAGTTGTCGACATTGGAGTACTTGGTGCGTAATCTTCCTCAGTAAAGATGTCGGGATTGATAGGCCAACAACCTGACTTCCTCCATGCATTTTGGATTGTTGTCGGCTTGAAAGTTGACTTATTACCGGATTAAGTGCGTGCGCGTATAACGTTGAAGGATGCAAAAAAAAACAATTGTAACACGATCATATTCGTGTCCTCGGAAGTACCGTGAGGCATATACCTGATAACAAAGGTGAGAGTGACAGTATTTGCCGCTCATATATCAACTGATTGCGATTAAAAAGAGATCCTGCAGGTACCTAGAAGGAAGTTAGTGCGCAAACCCGAATATGATTTATTTGTCACCGACAATGAAGAGAATCCAAGTAAGCTATAAGTAACCAACTTTTGCTGCGCATATATCTGCTTATTGGGATTGAAAAGATATCTGGACGACAATGAAGACACCTGGACGCAACCAAAAGAAGTCTGCGCTTAAACGTGAGTTTATTTTATGCGTGACTGACGAAACTAACAAGTTTAAAGGGTCCTGGGATGACCGAGAATCTGACGACAACAGTCCCGATGATTCCAGCAGCTCTGAATCTGACGACTCCAGCAATTCCGATAATTCCAGTGACATGAATGAACAAAACAAAAAGAGAAGAAAGGACATGAAGAAGGCGAAAAAGGCGAGGGCACATATACTAACAGATGTCTCAGGTTATTTTGCCTCTCAATGTCAACTCTTATCGCTGCAATTGTCATCCCTCGCAATCGAATTTCACTTGCCCCGCTGTATCCAATTCGTTGCAATCGCTCATCACCAAGGACTGTTTACATTGCTACATGTTCTCTAGCAAGACATTGTCTCTTATCGCTGCAATCGCTGTCCCTCAGTCATCTCTTATTGTTGCAAAAGGACTGTTTACATCGCTCATGTTTTCTCTAGCAAGATGTCGTCTCTTATTGCAGTCGCTTTCCCTCGCTAGTCGCCTTATCGCTGCAATCACTGTCCCTCGCTATCAACATTCGCTATCACAATGCTAGCCCGCATAATTTCTACAACCGATTCTATTCACCATACTAGATACCGCGTGTAATGGATTGTAGTACCGTAATAAAAATTTTTGCCCACCATTCTAAATTCGTCGTAAGGTGCAGTGGTGGCTCCCAGAGCCTGTTTAATGGTTTTCAGAGCCAGTACATATGCTCTAGAAGTCACATACCTGGCCTGGCAAGCTACAAGTGGCATTGGCAGCATTGGCAGCTCAGGCGGCATTCCAAAGCTGCGGAAGTATTGGAAGCCGAGCACGACATTTTGCTGATGTACTCTGAATTCTCGCCCTATAGAGGACGGAGACCTGCCATATCTCGCCCTAACTGGACCTGAGTGATGGTAGTACTCCACCTCTTTCATCACTCGTTACGACAAAATAATAATTCACTAACTGCGTCGTGAGCAGAGGCTCATGAGTTCAGCAGAATCATCATGATAATGTTTTACGAGGCAAACGGGTTGACTGCAATGCAGCAAAAGATTAAATATGCAAGGGTGCTACGTAGAGAGAATACAATAACGCTGCCAGTCGCGTAAAGCAAGAATACTTCAACTACATGAAAATATTGAAGTTAATTCCGTTCAAGTGTATGCCTCCTTTGTCATGCTGACCGTAACCAACGTCAATGGTAGGGCGTGTGACGTCGGATTGATCACAATCACTGTCCTTGCAAATCTGGAATATAGCATTTGAAGGGAATCGGCATAAAGTGGCAAAATGGTCTCTCCCTTTGCAAATGTCACAGTGGAAGAGCGGTGTTGCTTGGCCATTCCCACAGTCCGCAAAGTATGTGATGGCGCGTAGTTCGCGTTGCCATGCACTGTGGAAGGTAGCATCGTTTGTTGGAGGGGTGCATGTAGACATTGAAAACCACAGGGCTATCCTCCTCGTCACCCAACTTCACGTGCGAGACATCGACCGAGCCAATGGTAAAATTTATTTGTTCATTGACAGACATGAACGAAGGCAAGTTGTCATGATGGTTCCGAATGAATGATGCCACTGATTCAGTTTCAAGGATCCAGCGACAAACCAGCTCGGTCACTACGACATTACTTTGCGGCTTGGCCTCGAGGTGTAAATTTGTTAGCGTCATAACGAATGACGTTGGTGGTGGTGAGAAGTCAAGTGCAAAGAACGTAAGGTCATCAATTGTCCAGCAGTGCTCCATCACTAAACGACGGATATGATATTCTGGAAGATGCTGGACGAGGAACGGATAGACAGGGCGATAGTGGGTAAATCTGAGACAGGCACAGGCGAACCGATGATGGGGTTGGCAAAGGGAAATATTGATCTCAAAGCCTTGCGGATGAGCGTGACACGATGGTGCGTTTCCTTCGTGACTGTGTCATTGGCGATAAAGATAATCGCTTTTGGGTTAGGGACTGCCTCCCATGCACGGAGCGTCTCTGGGTGCATGACTTCGAACAGTTCAGTCTTGTTGAGCCCTTGAATATAGTGGGAAGCGGCTTGTGGAGGGGGCGTGACGTTGCGATCTGTATAAAAAGAAGATAGGCTGCTCGGCAGCGCGGCATAAGTACTGGAGCTGCTTTCGGTGAACGGAGATTCATTGGTGACACTTGTAACCTCGACGTTCGCAGCCACAGGATCGTGAGTCATGAGAATTGGAGATGCCACCTGTTCAGGACCTGGGAGTGCAGCTGGTCTAGGCGTAAGGGATCTAGGGGTGGATACCGCCGCAAGCGGGATGGGCAATGCAAGCACCACTGGCGGGCTGCTGGCTCGCTCCATCAACTCGTCAACAGGCTTGCGACTCTGAGGGAAGCCCGAGAGAGCTGAAGGTTGAGAGGCTGGAGAAGCCACACTGTCGTGATACTGAAAGTGCAAGGCTGAGGCGACAGGTAGTTGGAATAGACGCCGACAGGGGAAGCTGATTTATCGACATGGTGGAGCACCCTGAAACAGACATAGGAGTGTCTTCAGTCGACATAGGCATGCCTGTAAACAATGGCATGAGTAATCGATTGGCCGTGGAACGTATGGTCGATGTACCAGCTGGAAGGGATCCATTGTCGCTAACGGATGCCATTTCCACAGAACGGCATCGTTTGCCAGCCCCCTGGGGTAAGGTAGGACTCCCAGAGCGCTTTCTGCCAAAGTGGGATCTTGAGAGATGTGCAAGGAAGG
The DNA here is from genome assembly GCA_032173475.1 of Amanita phalloides. Classification (NCBI taxonomy): domain Eukaryota; kingdom Fungi; phylum Basidiomycota; class Agaricomycetes; order Agaricales; family Amanitaceae; genus Amanita; species Amanita phalloides. The sequence continues at coordinate 52,312 of JAENRT010000034.1, read as the reverse complement.
TTAGCCATGTTTTCTGGTTGGACGGAAAAGACGCACCGGCCATTATATACCTCAGTTTCTTGAATGTACGTGCAACCTGCTGTCCTAGGCCTAGCTATAGAGTGCACCTGGTTTTCTTGACAAAGAGAACTGTTCGTTCACGTCTGGTGTGGCGTTCATGCTGTAGTCCCCTTCCCTTGACAAAGGGATTCGCATTAGCGGGCAGGGTAGCTCAGCGTCTTGAAAAGAAGGATGACGATCTAGAGGCCACCAACGTGGGGACGATGAAAATGTGTTGTCGTGACTTCCCTTTCTGACACCATGTCGTGTGTTGCCATGATGCCCAAGTCCCGAGTCTCATTGACACTCCGATATGCTCTGGACTCGACGCTGCATGGGCACTCTGTATTCGTCATAGCATGGCCTTACGACCGCACGCACGATAATCGTACGCATGCTGCTGTAAACTTGAGTCCACCACTTTCAAGTGAAAACGTTAACATGACGAACGCCAGTACCCATCGGGTCGTGTGCAGGGCTTTGATGCAGAAACAAAAACATGATCTGGTTAGATCTGGTTACCGAACATCTGGATGAGACAACCAAACAGCCATCTTACAGGGTTGATCGCATCTGCAGAAAGGTATGCAAAGCGGATGGTAAACTTTCTTCCTTGGCATTGACCAATTGGCGACAGATGTCAAGCCAAGATTATGTAAAGAGTAGCTAAATAATACGAGCGTGTTGTGACATGTTGATATGCGATCGTGACTGCGCTGGATCGCACGCTGGCAGCAAACTGGATATTCGAATCATTCCTGAAATTCGCTGCACGGCGATTTTTCCCCACTCTGTTTGGCTATTTGGAGATGGTATTAGCCACCACTATATGGCTGTTTGGCTTGCAGCAAAGCAATCGCGATTACCTCTGCTACTTGCAGTTTTTGCTTAACTCAACTCTGCAGATGCCAACAAAGCATATGATAACGAGGAATGTATGTGCCCAGGTGTCAAATACTAGGTGTGTGGTAAAACATTTGCCTCGCCAATACTAATGACTCTCCACTCATTTAAGACAATCACTCACTATATCTTCTGCCACGCCCTGGGCACTGGTTTAGGCTACGGACCACTATTAAATCATGTGCACGCAACGCATAATGTAATGGCGGGCACCTACCTTCCACTCCTTGTCCAAGAATACGCCACGCAATCGCTGACTGATTTGGAACAAAAGCGCATTTTATCAGGTGATGGTCAATATATGGAACCCCCCACCTTAGGTATCAGAGTAGGCCGTTATATTCCGGGCTTCACTCACCCTGCTAACACAATCTTCAGATTTTCTTGTATAGTACATTCGTTGAACTATACCACCGTGTGCTTATTTGTCCAACTCCATTGCACACTCGCGTTTGCATTGCACATCTGAATCCTTGTTGCGCTCCTTTGCCTTCCTAGTCGACCATTTAGTGCTACAAATAAACACATCTCCTACCGTGCGTTCATATCTCATCGTGCTGGTGCTACAGCAGTTTCCTAAATAAATAAAACCCAAACCGTTCTCATGGCTACCGACGACGAGTAGTGAGTCGTCGAATTCGTCCTTGAGCTGATGCCATCCTCATAAGAACTAGTAATGCAGCAATGGCCGTTGGCGCTGCGGATAGCGACATTGAAATGGTAAGTGTTGATAGAGATGATGCGCAGGTGGGCACCGTGTACAATGGCAGATGAACAAGCTAGAAGCCAGCAGGTGGAGATGGCCGTTATCGGTGTCGACGAAGATGTTGAAATCAGTGGAGAACGTAAAAACGGTGAAGACATTGTAATGGAGAACGTCTAAAGCTATTCCATCTGCTCGGGTCACTTTGCGCTCGTGCTTGGTGTCTGCGCGGTCAATTGCGCGGTCTTGTTTATACCACCTACTTGAATTTCAGCTTGCGCACCTTTATTTGTTTAACCACTAACTGCTGCGTCAAACTACTTTCTCGCGCATCCTATTCCAACACAACTTTGGTGCGTTCTCATATACTTTTTTGCAACTGTTTCTGACGAATTAGCTATTCAAAATTCGTACTGATCACAATGGAGGCGAACGATTACGAATGGTGAGTAAACGGTTCTTCTATCGCGTTTTCTAACACTGTCCAGCGATACTACGATGGATGTTGACCCGATCGAGGCTGTGGATGGAATGGCCTTCGGCTACGGTGAACGGTGAGTAAACCGTTTTTGTTTTTTCGTTTCGTTTTCTAATGCTATCCAGCGATACTGCAATGGACGTCGACCGCCCCGCTCGTGAAGTCGTGCCAATGGATGTGGACATCGACTATGGTGAACGGTGAGTAAGCCGTTTTTCATTTGGGTTTTCTAAAACTGTCAGTGATAGTAGAGTCGCTATGGACGTCGACCACCCCGTTTATGAGGTCGCGCCAATGGATGTGGATGTTGGCGATGACAGGCTGAAAAACGATGATGTCCAAACGACGGATCGCAACAAAGACAACATGAACCTCGACGAAATAGTATCCACCATCAACTGTCCCAAAAACTCCAAAATGGCTTCTCTGCTACTAGTACATAAAGTGCATATTTCGCTATAGTTTCATTCATTCTATTTTGTACATACAAGCTAGTAGTTTACAACAAAATCACAGTTGTGATTACACAAATCAAGAGCGATTGCGTGGATTCTGAGCCAAGTGACTGGCCACCAAGAAACGACAAATTATTCAAGGTGAATGACGTTTCAGGACGAGAAGAATTGGCAGCGTACGATGATCAAAAATAAAAATAAAACATGACAAATGAGACTTGATGAGCTGAGAATGAGCGACGGCGTAATGATAAGGACAGCTGAAGCTTGATAATTGCGAGCGCTGCGTTGGTGGTTGGATGAGGAAGATGACCTGGATGAGATGAGAGTGAGCGTTGAGCATGACAACAATATAAGTAGACGCAACCGCGCTGCACAGCAGTGGAAGATCAGACTGGACGAGACGAGAAGAATGAGCGTGATGATGAGGATAAATAACTTGATCACGCGAGCGCGCTGCGCGGTGGTTAGATGAGGAGATGACCTGGACGAGATGAGAGGGAGTGTCAATTGGCTCATCGTGTGACGCGCAGATCTAAAGATCTGACGGACTGGCTCCATCAAGCACTCATTTCTGTGATGACTATATGCGTGCACCTGATGAGCATACGTATGCTCACCGGATACTTCTTGGCTCTCAGATTCACCGGCTGAACACACTCCCGTAACCGACGGATGCGATCGAAGGACGTTCAGTCGATTGCGAGGCTGCCAAAACTAAAAGAGAAAAAAAATATGCAGATGGAGGCGCCTTGCCCATCTCCGTGGTGGCGTGCGATGATGAGATGTGTTTAAATCGAGATTAAAATCTCATATGTCTTCCCGACGAAGGGAGCAATAGATCTACGAGCGAGTGAGCAGGCAGTGGACGAAAAAAGGGCGTTTTCTTTTATTTTTGTTCCGTTAGCGAAAAATTAACAAGTCCAAAACTGCGACCACAGTGTCGACGTCACCACCCTGCGCACCCCACCGCACAAGCTCAGATCAGCGCCCAACGCCCACCAACAATGTGATGACGGCGATGGGAAGGAGGAGTATGGCTGTACCCAAGATGAAACACCGCTATGCTGCAACGATGAGACATGTTCGCTGGGCTTGCGGACAAATCGGTGCACTGAATACGTGCCTACTCTGCGAAAGGTCAGATCTAAACCTTTGCTGGGTTATGGATTCTCCACGGCGCGACGACGACCACGCGCTATCTCTTCCTCCACTCCCTTCATCAGACAAGGCCAGAGCTTCCACCACTAGCGATAAACGAAACGAGTCGAATCGAGGTCCGCCATTTACATGATGTCGACGGCTGACGCGCATCACCACATTCGTGATACCGCCTGGCTAGTCTCTAATTCTTGGGCTGGTAGTGGGTCTGGATAGCGGATGAACGCAGCTTTGGAAACGAGACGTGCTGGAAAAGGAGGGCATTGATGAAGTGGAGGACAACAGCGATCTGGTGCTCCAATCTGCGAGTAGGCTTTGCTCGTGACCTAGCAGACAATTGGACAATGGGAGCAGCTGGACCGGACATACGATAGCGTGCAGGATATGGACGTATGGCGCGCGTCGGCAGACGTGTGTGCGAGTTTGCGCCCAGATCGTTGTGGTGATGCGACGAGTTAGAGGGATGGCGCTGATAGTTGTGCGCAGGCAGCTGCAGCTGTGGTAGACGCGCGGGACGAGGTCGTTTTGAGAACAGTGGAGGGTCTGCCAATGAGCCGATACCGAGCTGAATTTTTGCAGTTGGTTTTGGATGTGGCAAGCGATGGTGCGGGAAGGATTCTCAGAATCAAATCGCCGTTGCCGGTGTATTAAGTGCGCGGTAGGGCGGCAGCTAGGGATAAGACTCAGAATAGAACCCCTCCGCTTCGAGGATGCGAGCGAGTATGCGGCATTAGACCGTGGCGATTTCCAACAAAAGATCCAAGGAGTCCTATATTGTACCTGTTATCGGCAACTCTCGCGTCTGGAAGAACTGCTGATCGCGCGGAGCGGCAGTTGTGGTTCAACTGGATAACTGTTGGGATTGAATCACTGTCGTCTTGAGATGGACTCAATGCCTTGAAATACCATGGCCGGATCAACAATGTTACCACTACATTAACCTGCGCTTTCAGGATCACCATCGAGGCTTAAAAAGCAACGAGAACGTACCACTGTAAGTGACAACCAATCATCCTCATGGCACATCCGCCACACCACATCTTCCGGCCCACTGCCGCCAAATCAAAGCAACACGGATCGAGGTGGATGACAGACGGGCCACTGTCCACATGCCAAGTTCTGTGCCGCAGGTGTACTGCAGGTATGCCGGGATCCAGTTGCGTGGGGTGGGCGTTGCAGCGTGGAGCCAGCGCGGCTGCATTACAGGCGGGAGCTGGGATATGAATGTGAAAGACAGATCATCATAGTAGCAGGTGTACTAGCTTGCGCAGACACATTGACATATCATAGCGCGTTGGTCCAGACGCTGAGAGCGCAGTCGTGCGCTTGTTAGACGCTATCGTGCGCTGGTCACGCTGGTGCGTGCGATGAATTTCGAGCGTATGCGCAGCGGGTAAAACAGTAAATATCACTTGCAATTTACATTGCGTAGAATAATATGTTTGGTGTGCAAAGTTTTGAGTTCAACATGTGTGTGATTAAAATTGTGACTTGTCTGAAATAAGGTAAAATCAAGAGCAAAACATAACATTTATGTAGAAAAAATGCTATCATTTCTTTATGTTTACTGTAAGTGATATGAGCACTGAACTTATGTTTGCTGTGCTCTAAACAAGGGCTAAATTAAAACATCAAACAATGATTTTGCATGGATTTTGCACTTGCAAAATGTGGCTCACCCAGCTGTGATCATAACTCGGCATTTTTTGGCATAGCCACAGCATGCTGAGGTACAAAAAAGACATGTTTTATTAACAAAAGTTGTAGAGGGGTTAAGTCTGATGCCAGTGATGTCATACAAACATTTGTAAACAAAGAACTTCCTGAGATATAAGCCATCTTTCCAAGTTTTGTGTGACAATGCTGACATGCCATACCAAAGTTGGTTTCATGACATGTTCTATTAATGCAAATTGCAGAGAAAGTAAATTTAATCTTGATATTCAAACATCTGTAAACAAACAATGTGCCTGAAATATCAGTTTTCTAATTTTGAGACAATGTTGGCACTGTAAGACTCAGCAATGTAGCCATGCTCTGAATTAAATTATGGTGATTTTGCAAGAGGTTTAAGGCAAGCCAGTAAAACAACTCTGTCTTATCAGGACACTTGTCATGACAACTAGTACAGGAGGGGAGAGACTAGTTGACTAGGGAAACCAAGAGAACTCAACTCAGACTCTCAGTGCTTGTTGCTCAGCTATAGATGTTACAGGATGATGGTCTGTTCACTAAACCCTATACTAATATAGTTTGTAAGAGTCAAAGGAAAGCATAATGGACAGATTGGTTCACCTTAATGAAACAATATAAAATGACTTAGAGAAAAAAGAGTTTGACATGAGTCATGGACAGTTTGGCATGATGCTCACAGATAGGCATGGGAGCTTACAACACAAAGGTTTGACTATAATTTATATTTGATGCCTTCTATCCTTTAAATAATATCTACTGAATCAAAATGGTAACAGTCAAGGTGTAGTGAGTTGGTGAGGGTGCTGCCATGTGATTGTAGTGCTGTAGATTGCTGATGGTCCTGCTGTCTGTCTCTATTTTTTGAGCTAAAAACAGACTGGACTGGATTTTCAACTGCTACTCTGGATGAGTACCAGGAGTCTAGAGGGACTCCTTTTCAATTCTTACAGTTTAACCAGAATATGCAGGAGTCCCAGGGAGTCAGGGATTAATGTGGGAGTGTAAATTACTGGAGAATGTGTCTAAACACTGTTTTTGCAAAATACATACTGTACCTGGACTGCACAAGGACTGAACCTGGACTCCCTACAATGACCTTGCTTGTGCCTGGACTGAACCTGGACAGTGCCTGGAGTACAGGGACTTTACCTGGACTCCACAAGGACATGTGGGGGAGTGTAAAGTGCTGACACATTCCACTTGGAATCACAGAATATGCCATATGAATTTTTAGCTGTGACATCACATCACAACACTATTAACTGCCAATCACCTGCCCAACACCCACTGCTGCCACCTACTGCCCTGTTTATTTAGTCAATATCTTGGAATGGAACTGTTCAATTTGCATAATTTGTTTTTTGTTGGAAAGCTCAGGTTTACATCTACCAGGGATCAATGAGTTTATATTTTTAGGGGATGTACTTATGTAGATATAGGGCAATCAAAACAATGACATCAATCATAGCAACACTTCTTCACCCCCCTATTATAAGCTTTTTATAGCAAATCCTGTGAGGTGTGTGCATAATTTGTTTGGCTCAATAATATCAATTTTCACATGGTATCAAAACGTGAGAATTTTGGTATGACCTATTAACAAAAAACTATAAACATAGTACATCATTCAATATTTGTGATTTTCTCCCAGAGAACCAGCAATGGAAACAGGAAAGTCAAAATCATGGTGTCTAGTATTAGCATCAAGTGCAGATGGAGTGAATTCAGCCCTGATCATAATAAGCATATACATGTAAACAATATGATAGTCACAGCAAAGAGCAGGCAGTCTGCTGTATTTCTAGTGCCTGTTGCTTCTTGGACCACATGAAGGTAGTCTGAGGCAATGATTTGTTGGACTGGTGAAATATGACATGTTGTCATCATGTAGAAAGTAGTTATGTGCAATGTATTACTTTTTTGGATGTGGGAAAATATAACATGTTGGTGACATATGACAAATGTAGTCTGTGTGATTGAATAGAGCATGTGGAAGTACAGCATTTCAATACTCAGGCTTGTGAACAATTAATGCATGGCTAGGTGGTTTTGAATCAGTGATGAATAGGATGAGACATGGAATTTGTATTTGGTTCATGTTGTGCAATGTTGAATTTTCATACAGTCCAAGTTTTGAAGAGGCAGGAGAGATTTAAGGTTGATGAGTCTGATAGTGAGCAAAGTGATTCTGAGGACTGAGTGTCTCATGGTGTTACCACTGACCTGTACAAATTACCTGGACTTTCCCTGGAATCACAAGGACTTGGACTGCCTGGGCTCCATGTGGACTCCATGTGGACTCCATCCTCACTCCAGACCAATTGGCCACATGTGTGACACATGACACACATCACATGACCATTGAGCAGGTGGTCTGTGCACATTTGACAGGTATATAAGGACAGCCAGCCAGTACCCAGTTTCTGCCATTCCCCTCGTAATTGATTAGTAGCTGCCCAATAGGTAGATAGAGTAGATAAGATTCTATATGAGCAGATTACATAAGTAGATTAGTTGTAGTAATGTAGAAAGATTGGATATAGGTTGATTACATAAATTAGATAGATGAGATGTGCATATAGTTGACAAAAAGTATGGCACTGTTTTGCACATGTCACAATTGTGTCACATTTCCCACAGTTTCAAAAAGTGAAAATTGTCACATGACTATTAACAAAAAATGTAGAAGGATGAAAGTTGACTAGAATATGAAAACCAAATAAGTGTAAACATGCTATTCACTGAGATAATGCAAAATACTACAAGGATTTCACATGTTTTTAGCACAGCCACTGCACTCTGACACACAAAGTCAGATTCATGACATGCTCTATTAATGAAATTTGAGAGGGTTTAAATCTGATTGCTAGTGATGGTATACAAAATATGTATAAAACAATTGACTCCTGAGATATAACCATTTCTTTTCTGTTTGTGTGTGACAATGCTGATATGCCACATTAAAGTCAGATTTATGACATGCTCTATCAATGAAATTTGTAGAGGGTTAAATTTTGATGCTAGTGATGGTATGCAAACATCTGTAAACAATGAACTGCTGAGATATAACCCTTTCCTTCATGGTTTTGTGTGACAATATTCATGGCATGTTCTACAAATAGAAATTGCAGGAGAAGTAAATTTACCCTGGTGGTGATATTCAAACATCTGTTAATAGTGAGACACATGATCTCAAATAATTGGCATAGCATGAGTCTAGTTGGTAGGAAATTTTGAATTGTTGCTGTGTGAAAAAAGTAGTCTGAGCCATGTGCATTGCCATGATTCTAGCTTTTGGATTGTAAGTAATGTGACATGTTGGTGACATGTGAGAAAAGTAGTCTGAACCAAGGGTATATCATGATTGTTATTGTGTACTTTGGAGAATGTGACATTTAGCACATGTAAGGTACAGGTATATTTTACTGTTACTTGTATGGTGGTGCAGTTGAAAGTAAAGACATATTATCAATCAAACATAAACAAACAATGCAAAACATGTTTCTTAATATTTGAAGCACTTTTGCATTTTTACTGGACAGTCATCAGAGTCTATGTGGAGTCCACATGGAGTCCAGGCTACACCAATCTGAGGGTGAGTCCATGCAAAAAGCATGGTGTGGACTCCACATGGACTTTCCAGACTTTTGGGAGTTATGCCTGGACTTTGCCTGGAGTCCATGTGGAGTCCAAGAGTCCACCTGGAGTCCACCTGGACAGGTGGCTTAGTGTAAAGTGCTGAAACCAGTCCCCTTCAACATTCTCATTTCAGAACAAAAATATCTGATCAGTTGCTGAGGAATCTTTGGCTTGGTCATTCTGTGGTGACAATAGCTATGATGTATTATATATCTATTAATACATCCTACAAGATGGATAGAGTGTATGGGTGAGACCCAGAGGGGCTCTGCTGGCTGGAATGAGGGGTGAAGTGAGCATCATCCCCCACTCCCAGGAAAGGAGCATAGTGACATGCAATGCTCGCATGCACTCCCACTCTTCTAGTCAATGTGCTCAGTGGTGTCCTGCTCACTGAATGGGTGGTATGGTTCTCTGCACAAGTTCTTCCCTCAGATCAGTTTTTCTTGAATGAATGGCACCATGATCTCTGCATGGGCTTGGAGGTACCTCATGTAAGCATTGCTAGACCACCTACCCTTTACTTTTAATTCTTCAAAGGACATTCCTGATTAGGGCTCACAAAGTTCAGTTCAGTTTGGTTTGGGGCCATTTTTGGCCGAACCTGAACCTGGACCAACTAGAAGTTGCCCAAACCAAACCCGAACTGAAAGTTCAGGTTCAGTTCAGTCCGGTTCCGGTTCGAACCGACTTGAACCGTGGGAAAATCCCCTTTTAGGAAATTTCAAGTATTTTCAAGTGTCAGGTGGTGCATCAAGGTGAAAACCAGTGTTGGCAGCATCAGGAACATGCCTACATGCCTACACAGTGGTCCTGCACCTCATATGGTTTGTTATGAGAGTTGACATAGCAGTTTAGCAGTAAGGTACAGTGGGTGAGGTGGTGATAATGTGCTTGTGACCAAATGGGTTACTAGGCTGGCCACAAGCAGGTGAGTTGGCTGGCCATGAGCATGAGTGGGTGAGTAGGTTGGCCATGAGCATGAGCAGGTGAGTAGGCTGGTTTGAAGTCATTGTTTTCATTGCCTTATATCTACATAAGTACATTGTATAAAAATATAAACTTATCAATACTAGGTAGATGCAAACCTGGGCTTTCCAACAAAAAATAAATTATGTAAATTGAACAGTTACATTCTGAGATATTGACCAAATAAGCAGGGTAGTAGGTGGCAGCAGTGGGTGCTGGGCAGCTGCAAAGTGATTGGCAATTGATGGTTTTGTTAGCACCAGTCTGCAGGCTGCTGGGTGGTAGGCAGTGCAGTGGGCATTGGTTGGAAGTGAGAAGAGAGATGTGGTAGGCAGGTGGTGATGGGGCAGTGGTGGGCAGGCTGTGGGAAAAATGCCACAAGCAAGTGGCAGGCAGCAGGCTAATGGGAGTGGCAGGGGTGAGTGAGGGGTGGTGGAACAGGCAGGTGGGTAAGTGGTGTTGGTGAGTGGCAGTTGCAGTGGTAAATTACAGTTACAACATGCAAAAAAGCAACTGTGGCAGTGACAGTGGTGGCAGTGAAATTTCCTTTTTTGGAAGTCGGTTCATCGGTTCGGTTCGGGTTCGGGCAGTCCCCAAAGCTGCCTGAACCCGAACCAAAGTTTGGGCAATGAGCCCAAACTGAACCCAAACCAAACCCAAACTGTCAGTTTGGTTTGGCCGGTTCAGGTTCGAACCAAGGTTCTGAACCGAACTTCGGGAGCCCTATTCCTGATAGTAGGTATTCTAGCATCGATCCAATGTGAATGCTGTGTCCCTGGATGATGTCTATTTTTCCCTTTGCAAGCACCTTGTTGACCCTCCCTAGGAACTTCTTCTTCCACAGGGGCTTGAGAGCGATGCCTTGTTTATAAGCGAAGAGGTGTCCTCCTATGGGAGGGTTGTTCACCTGTAGGTGGTTTTGGAGGGCTGCTAGCAGGTTGATGGGAGAGTTTGGTTGCAGTACCCAGTAAATATCCTCCCCAGTCACCTCCATCTTGGTCCTGGGAACTCTGAAGACCCATACTATGTTGCCTTCTCTGTCTGTTATGCTGCTGACTGCCCTCCACACTATGTGGATTAATTTGTCAAAATGAATTTTGTCTGGGAGTGTGAACTCTCCTAATCTTGTGGTGCCCCAGAAGGTTGTGGTGAGGCAGGCAAAGATGGCCACACCTAGTGGCTTCTTTAAGTCCAGCAATGCCTTGATGGTTTGGATTTTCTTGAGTTGCAGGGGAGGCCTTTTAGCTCTCTGTGCATCTGGCAGGGCCATGACCATGGCCACTTTGAGAAGTGCATCCATGGTAGGTTTGTGTGTTTTCAGTTCCAGCCCATGGATGATATGCCATGCTCTGATTCCTGCTAAGTAATTGTTAATGGTGGAGGGAGAATATACACCTGCTAACACAGCTGCGAAAACTTCTAGTGTCTCTCTTGACGCTGGTGCATGCTCTACTTCAGGTATCCCTGCCTGGTCGCAAAACCAATGGAAAGCTGCGAGACTGGTTCCATATGTTTCTGTGGTGCTTGGAGCCCAAGCTGTTTGTAAGATGTCTTCTACTCTCTGTAACATACTCACCAATAAGGGTTGTATCTGTTCTGAGGTGTCCTGAATCGACCTGCTTGTAAATGGCTTCTATCATTGGAGTCTTTCTCTGGCTGGGTACTGTGGTCTAAGGTGCGATACCACCAACTTGGTTGATCTTGTCCTGCTGCTCTGAGAATGTTTTCTTCACTATGTATGCCAATGTTCACCAATATCACCACTTTCTTGGATGGCTTGACAAATGAAGAACTCTTTGTCAAGTGGGCTTCCAGGTCTCCAGGGCTGTCCTGAGTCTTTCCCATCATCTGTGCTGGTTGCCCAAGGTTCCATTCTGCCTCTCCCTCCCAAGCTGTCCAAGTCCAGGATGACATTGGCAATGAGATGTTTGATGGGTGCACCAATCCCAATGTGTGGGAGGAGGTGCTCAGGAGTGGAATAGATCCCTCTGGATGGTGGGTCTGCTTTGTTGTTTTCTGAAGGGACAAATTCTGTGCATATTGTGATTCCCAAGTCTCACTCCAACTGATGTATCCTCCTGAATACTTCATTGACAAAATGGTTGCAGCTCCTCCCTCTCCACCACCCTTCAATGACTCCTCTGTTGTCTCCAAATACCAGGAAGACTGCATTGTTGGGGAAACACCTAGCAATGGTGATGATGAGGAGCTTGAAAGCGACTGCCTCAGCCCAGGCAATATCCAAGCCATCCTCTCTTCAGCCTGGATCCAGAGACCAAGCCCTCCAATGCTCACCGATGGTGATGGCAAGTCCTCTGTTGCTTGCATCTGAGAAGGCTTGGGCATTTAGTGCTTCTGTGTCAGTTGGGAGAGGACAAGGGGGGGCTTGGGTCAGACTATTAATCCACCACCTCATGTCATGCTGCATGGCTCTAGGCAGGGTTCGTTGCTTGTGCAGCTCATGTCCGAACATAGGGAACATAGCTTCTAAGCTCGTGATGTATGCACGTCCCTGAGGGATTACCAATGATGCGTGTAGTAATTTTCCATAGAGCTGCTCGAGCTTGCTTTGCATGTGTGCTCTCTTTTGTAACCACTTGTCTAAGGCCTTGAGGTATTTCCTCACTTTCTTTTCTGATAGCACTACTGTGTGCTTGTCAAGGTCCCAGACTAAACCTAGGTAAGTGGTGACTGAAGCAAAAGGTAGATCCTTCTTTTCCTGCCATGGGATCCCTAGTCATGAGGAGTATTTGTTTATGTCTTCCATGGTGTACACATGTTCCTGATCCTGGTGCCTGGGGGGAAAATTCCTAAGTGGGAAGCAAAGATCCTCTGGCCATCCTCCTGCCCACTGTCCACCCACAACTTGCCAGGGAACCATAGTCTTGCACTGTGTGCTCTCCTGCCTCCTTGCTGAATGACATGTCTAGCTCTTTGCTTTCTAAATTCATTGTATTCAGCAATGTGTTCTTGGCACAGCCTGAAGAATATATGATTGTCAATCCATTTTGCTAGTGGGCCTATACCTCGTGCCCTCATGAGGTCTGCCCCTGCGTCCCCTATGATCCCATGGACTCCTGCCACTGATGTGAGGCTGAAGCATAGACAAGTGGCTTTTCTATGCCAAAGCTATCTTCACCATTGGGGAGTCTGACTACCATTGCTGGCCACTGGTTGGCTGCTAGAGGTATTGTGTGGTATGCTTCTGCCACATCTCTTACTGCTGCCTCGGTTCCCAGGGGCAACAAAGTGATCAAGGCGCATATGGCCCTGAATGTCCCCCATGTGCAGGGGAACTCATTGATGTTGATGGCCTTGTTAATTGATGCAATTCCTGGGATGGGACAGGTTTTGAATGATTCTGAACTTGTCACTCTGCCCTGCCTTGGTAATGATGGAGATTGGAGATGTCTGAAAAGGTCCCAGTTCTGCTTCGATCTGCTCTTGTGTGAATGGACCAATGTACCTGCCTTTACTGAATTCTAGTTTCACCATTTCCGAGAAGGTGTCAATGTGCAGGGCTGCCAATGGGTGATTTGGGGGGGGTAAAAGTCTGTGTTACTTGTGGAATACTGGCTTCGAAGCCATAAATTAAACTATTGCATATTATAGGGTAACAAGCCAGCAAGCCTGTTTCTAAAAGGTCTTTATACCAAAGTTCATGAATGTATGGTGTAAGTGCTTTGTTCCTATGCATTAGGAGGCTGTGTGAGGGGGCAATGCTGAGCCCTGTGCTTGGCAGAGCCGCAGCCTGAACACTTGTGGTTTTCGGGGTGGTCTCCTCTGCTGTAGCCTTTAGGACATTGCCAGTTGAGGCAGATGGGTTTTCTGTGAGGATTAATGAGCTGCCCGCTCTCCTCCTTGGAACATCTCATGGCCTTACTGCTCCATGTTACTGTGGCTTTGCATTCACTGATTTTGTGCAGGTGTCTGCCCAGACAGATGGTGCATGCTGTGAGGGGTTTCTTCTTACATATATCTCTGCCCCCCACTGTATCTGGCTGGGGAGGCCAATTGTGAATGCTCGCACTTGTATTCTGGAGGAGATGGTGACTGACCTTGCCTGATGTACTTGCTCCTGGCATTGTATCTTCAACAGTCTTGCTGGGGATGGAGATCTATTGTGGGGCACCCTCAAGTTGGCCTGCAATGCCAACCATCATGGGGAGAGTGAGCGTGCATGGTTTGTCATTGGTGGTGAGGGAGGGGAGGAAGTGGGTTCAAGTATAGATTGGGCATGTTATGCAACATTAAAAGTCATAGTGCAGAGGGTGATAGAAGGCCCCACAAATGCATGTTACAATGCAGCACATGTAGCGCATGCATGGCAGACCTGATACAGGGGTGATGAGCCAGTGACCACCAATGTTATTACACCTGTTTGCATGATTGTTGGCACTTTGTGTGAGATGCATGAAAGGCAGATAATTGTGGACCCTAGTCTAGGGTTACCACCAAAACATGCTCCTTATCATATTCCCATGTTCCCTCTTGTATTCTAGTAGATTGCATGTCCAAGGACCCTTGTAAAGTAAAGCTATTGCTTGGGAAGCAGCAAGGTGACTCCTCTGTTTTGTATCGGGCAGCAGATCCAGCTGCATTGGACAAAATGGATGTTTGGCAAGCTCAGCAGTTTACACTCCCCCCCCCTACAAGTGGAATCTGAGTAGTCTAAATTAGCACCAGGATTCTGAGTGGACTCCAAGCCCAGTCTGAGCCCAGTCTGAGCTTGGAACTTTTATCACTCACTTCAACCTCAACTTGGAGTGAGCTTGGACTCTGAGCATAATCCAAGCCCAATCTCAACTAATTGTTTCCACTGTATTATGACATTAATTTGACTGTATCTCCATGGTAACACCTTGAAGTCACATACTTTTTAATTGCTTGTGTAGCCCTATATTTGGGCGTCGTTTCATTTACTGACACTTTGGCCATGTTTGGTCCTGGTGTGATGGTATGTTACTAACAAGCAATAATATTAAATTAAGTATATCTCCATGGTAACACCTTCAAATTACATAAATCTTAATTTGCTATGTACCCCTAATTGTGGGCTCATTTTATACATTTTTACTTTGGCAGTGTTTGTTTTTGATGTGATGCTATGTGACTAACAAGCAAAAATACATTGAATTGATTATATCTCCATGGTAGTACCTTCAAATTACATAATTCTTGATTTCCTATGTACCTCTGACTTAAATTAACCATCTGTTTGGCTTTGTTTAGTCTTGTGATGATTCAATGCAAAATTGGCAATGTCACATAATTTTTCTCAAATCTACTTCTGAGCACTCATACCAAGTGACGTTAAGACCAAAAGACTCCAACTTTTTCCGTTCGACGCACCCGAGATTCAATGTCCAACCCTGTGTCCTCACATTGTGCTGTTTTGGGACTCAGCACACATCAAAGGTCTTGTCTGGCTTGGCTATTAATTAGTCACTCACCTTGACTATGACTCAGGCACAAAGGGAATTTTCACTTACATTGTATAGTTTATGACTATGACAATCAAGAGCCTAGGGCTCTTGTCACAATATGTCCCTATATCACCCTCCCTGCCTGTATTTATATATATATTATTTGCATATATTTGTTTACCATTCATGGTCAGACTTACCCCATGTGTATTTAGTGTCACCATTGCCAACACAAATTAAGAAATAACTGATATCTCAGCACATTTGTTGTTGTTTGCACTTGTTTGAATATTACAATATGGGTAAATTTGGTGCCTCTATCATTTCTATTAATAGAACATGTCATGAATCTGATTTTGGTGTGCCATGTCAGCATTGTCACACAAGGACTTGAAAGGATGGCTTATATCTTAGCATGGTATTTGTTTACAGATGTTTGTATACCACCACTATCATCAGATTTAACCCCTCTACAATTTTCATTAATAGAGTATGTCATAAATCATACTTTGGTGTGTCAGAGTGCAGTGGCTGTGCTAACAAATACAAAATTATGATAGTATTTTGCAATTATCTCAATGAATACTATGTTTGTGCATATTTGGTTTTTATATTCTGGATGAAATCCACTCCCTCTACATTTTTGGTTAATAGGTCATGTGATGATTCTCACTTTCTGAAACTGTGTGAAATTGTGACAACTGTTGTGACCCAACTTGTACTCCAGTCAGAGTCCTAGCTCAGTCTGAGTGTTGGCAGTCCTAGGACTTACTAGCTAAATCTGAGCTGGGCTCGGATTTGGCTCAGACTGGACTGAGACTGGACTCAGAGTAGGAGTTGCAATTTTGGTGAGCTGTCAGCCATTTTTTGGAAATTAAAAAAATGCTCAGAGTCCGAGTTGGCTACTAGGACTCCGAGCAAATTGCTTGGATTGAGCTCAGAGTCTGACATTTAGGGGGGGGGAGTGTAAAGTGCTTGGCGAGCTGCAGCCTCTGGTTCAGGTGGATCACATATTCTTGCAGTGCTGGACTTTCAAGAAGATGAAGAGGCATTGGAAACATCAGAGGATAGCTTCAATGGGTCTAAGGGAGCAGACCAGGCTGACTTTGATGACAGCATGCTGGGCATACACCATTTGACTGCCACACCATGTAGTATTCTGGAAAAAAATAGTAACAGTATGCCTTAATCCAATATCTACTCTACTATCAACTGATTTGTGTTGATGGCAGTCAAAATTCACTATAGTATCATGTTATATTCTGCTGTTGAAATGAAGAAGCCTAAATCACAACAGACTGGCAAAGCATCATCTGTTGATCTGTTTTCTGACATGCCATGGATGTCTAAGACTTCAATGAAGAACTCAAAATCCAAGCTGCCAAACTCCATTCAAAGCCAATTATTGATGACATGCATAAATTTCAAGTCAGCTGCTCAATGGGTGAGGAGGATATCTTGGAGTTCATTGGGACTGTTGTCAGGATCTGTATCGCTCCCAGCTTGCTTGAGCTGTGCAAAGCAGCATTGCCTATATAGTTGTTAGCATATAAACTGAACAGCTGTATATCCATACTCGTCAAACCATGCCAATGTTTCTCATGTCCAATTCACTGTTGGATCAAATAATGTGACAATGTTGTTATAAAATGTTTGCAAGTTGAAAGTGCCAATCTTGTGTGCCCAGGACTCAGCACTTGAGATTGTGAAATAGGCCTGAAGACTAATACAGATGCTTCGCACGAAATATGATTTAAGTCACCTGAACTGCCACATACGCTATGGTGTATGGATCACTTTTATAGTACTGGTGAATGTGACATTTTGGTTGGTGGGTGTGTTTAGAATGTTTGCCAGGATTGAGAGCACTTGCAAGGCCAGTAATGAGGTGGCAGTAGACCTAAAAATTTCATGAGTGCATGTGCATTCATTCAGAAGTGATCCTGACATGAATGAGGTAATGGCCATGTAAAAGGCCCTGATCATTGCAACCAGCTGGATTGTACAAAGTTGGATCATAGAGAAAACTTGGCCAACTGTTCTCAGTGATTGTCCGGCTACCTGTTATGACCTCATCCATGAATGCACTTGATACGAGAATCAGCACAATTAAACTCAAGAATAAATTGATTGTTAACTTACTCTGGATCTTTGTCAAAGGCCACAAGCTCTTGTTGTGGGCAAAGGAGTCGTGCACAGACTGGATGGTAGAAGCCCCGTATTCCAGACTTAGTAACCCCTTCATATATGCGAGTCAATGGGGGTTCAAGCATCACCTTTGGGTCTTCCAATAAATATTTGAGTGCTTGCCATTTTAATTGCTTTGAATCATCTGATTGCCCACTACTAGCTTGATCATTTAACTTTTCAAAATTCTACATCAGTAATCAGGTAATGCCAGAGGATTATTATCACTCACAAAGTCGAAGAAATCCAACATTTTGCTGTAATCATTGGTGAAATCATGAAGGAGACCTTGAAATCCTGGGACAAGGTCCATTGCATGATCAAATTTGTCAAGTTCATCTGCCAATGTCTCCCTAACATGGATTAAGCGAGAATTCAGGTGCATATATATGCTTACTCTGGCAATTCCTTGACAATTTGTTGGATTATTTTGTCCCCAGTCAGGCTGATCCACTCAAAAAACCCGATTTTCATAATTTCTTGAACTCTGATGAAAGGGTTGATTGCATGTGGAATAAAACGGGCTGCATCACAGTACGGTTTGATAATGGCACTGTCAATTTGATATTAAATGTGACCAGACAGGCAAATGATGACCGCATACCTGTTCTCAGCATCCTTGTCCTTTCTTTTGCTGAGTGCAATCTTGGTGGCAGCATGAACATTGGATGCATGCTTTGACAGAGTCATGTCTTGAGGTTCTACAGTAGGGGAATGTGAATGCATTGTTGTGGGGGAAGAGCCTTGATGGATTAGTAATGGCCTATTTCATCATGTCAGCTTACATAACATAATAATATACCCAAACAGCAACATTGTTCAATCATCATCATGTTTGCTTTGGCCTTATGTCCTTCAAATGCTACACACTGACATGCCTACACCCTTTCATGACGACGATAGGACTTGCCAATCATCAAAGAACTTGCAAGAGAGCATTTGTGAGACTTCTGGAGCAGCAAAAAAAGAAATGACTGTTACAGTCAGTGACCAAGCCCCCTCAGGATTTGCCGCAACCTGAAGCTGGAGTGCAGAGTCCCGTGGCATCTAGCAATGATGTCCAGGATGTTCATATGCAGGATGATGAGATGTTAAATCCAAGCATTGGGCCTGAAAACATGGTATTGTTGTTGAACACTCCATGTGTCTAGTAGTGCTAACCATGGAGGGTAGACAATGACACACCATGCGTGAAGGATATGGCTCCCAGCACATTACCATGATGAGCTGCCACCCCAGCCTCCAGGCCCTGAGCCTTCATCTTCTCGACATGTAGAGCTGCCGCCAGTTCATCAGCAACAGGGTGATATACAGGTGCCCATTCCTCTGAGTCCAAGCAATACTTTTCATCAGCCTCTTGATATCTACAAGACACCACCTAATGCATATGGGATATTCCAGCATTATTTAACAGGAAAGCCAACTATATACCCCACACTTCCGGCCAAAGAAGAAGTCTATGATTCTCCAGCTTTTGATGTAGCTCAAACATGAGAAAAGTGGCACTGGTGGCTTAGTTTTGGACACTCTCTGGAAGATGTTGCTCAAAATTCACTTGGGCCATTTACAAATGCATCATCAATGAGGATCATGAACTGGGTACAAAATGGGAGCAACTCAAAATCTGTCCCAGAAATTGACCGCCTCATTCATGAAGTGATCCTTTCACCTGATTTTTGTATTGAGGATCTCATCAGTTTCAACACAGCGTGAGAACTGGGTGCAATCAACCAGTATGATGAATCTTGCGCAATCGACCAGTATGATGAATCTTGACTAGATTCTGATTCCACATATCTGTTCTGCCCCAATGATGGTTGGATCGAAGCATCAGTAGAGATACCTTTGCCTTGTGAGGGTTGTTCTTTTGCATCTGAAAATGATGCACGAAAGTTCTGTGTTAACAGAGTATTCTACTGTAAGCCAATGGAGATCATAAAGGCCACACTGAATGATCCCCTCATCAAAATGTATCACTGGGCACCATATGAAGAGTATTGGAAACCCTCTCAGGATGCTCAAGCAGAAAGGATTTATTCCGAGTTATACAACTCCAATGCTTTTATCACAGAACACCAGCAAATCACCCAAGAGAATAAAAACAACGGATTGGAGACTGTTGTCATGTCCATTATGTTCTGGTCCAACTCCATGCACCTTGCAAGCTTTGGCAGCACTTCACTATGGCCCATATACATATATGTACTTTGGTAACCAATCAAAGTATATTTGCAGCAAAGCAACTTCGTTCAGTGCTAACCATCTTGCTTACATACCAAAGGTACATATAATACTAGTACTGGCAAACATTACCTTATTCTGCTAAGTTCAGTGATATGTTCCAAGACATCTATCAAGGCATTTTCAAATAAACCTTATTCTGTGAAGCTCAGCAATATGTTCCAAGACATCTATCAAGGCATTTTCAATGGAATGCCTGCAAGTGTGGAAGTCATCAGGTATTGTAAACAGGAGCTCATTCAACAAATATGGCTCCTGATTCTTGATGATGACTTTATGAAGGCTTATGTACATGGCTTTGAATATTGCTTCTCTGATGGCATTGCATGCCTGGTTTTCCCACGCATTTTCACATACTCTGCAGACTATCCAGAAAAGTAAGTCTGACATCAAACCTTATCATATCCATGTGCTGATAATTGCCATAACTGAGGGTTCTCCTGTCATGTGTCAAGTTTCTTGCCAATTGCCCATGTCCACATTGCTACATAATAAAAGCAAAGATACCTGACATGGGAAAGAAGATTGACTTAGCAAATCGACTCATAAATTCTCAGTGCAACAATCTCATTATTCAACAGGTGATTGGCATTACTCGTTCTTGTATTTACAAGAAGGGGATGAAAATCAACAACCAAGCCTTAACGAGTATATTGGCACATCTTTCATTGAGGCCTGTAAGGGTGAGTTTGCTATGCAATCAGGTTTGATTTTTTCTTACTGAAAATTGACTCTGTAGAGTGCTTTCTCAGAACATTTTTTTGGTCATGGATTCAACCACTATGAAATGTTTGTACTGGACTTGCTTCATGAGTTCGAACTGGGTGTATGGAAGGCAACATTTACACACTTGATGTGGATTCTTCATGCATATGGTGGAACTGCAATTCAGACATTGAACCATTGGTTTGTCCTGCTTGTTCTTGTTAGAAGCATTTATTATGATTGTAAAGTTACCAACTGGTACCCACTTTTGGGCAAGGAACAATACGATGCTGATATACTACACCACTATCTAAAGATAGGGCATATTGGAATATGTGTGAGACCATTGAAGGAGTCCTGTCAACACTAAGAAATCCCAGGCCAGAACTGCATGAGTAGAAATATAACTGCAAGTGCAGGAGCTTAGTGGATAATCGCAGTGTCAAGAGGGCAAGATGGAGTTGCAGATAATGGTTGGATAATGGCAGGAAGGTGGAGTGCGGATAATGGACAGACAATTGTAGATAGTAATGGAATATATGATCAATACCCACAGATAATGCATAGCACTAAGACATGGATAACAATGGAATATAAGTCTGGTGTGCATGGAGACGAGAAGAGAATGACAGGAGAATGATGAGAACAACAAGAAATGAAGAGATGAAGCCAAAAGGAACTCTGAGCACAAGGGGATAACAATTTCTTTTTTTTTCCTACTGCTAACAGAACACTTTATATATGGTTTAATGTGCTATTGAGATGAAAAAGGACTTGACTGAGATAAAAACCAGCTTGGAATTTTCCTTGTAAAATTTCCACTGCTGTTACTGTTACTGATCCTTTCCAAATCTGAAGGCATTTCTCCTATATGGCTAGTTAGAGCTGCGATTGTGGAAGATTTCCTCCTTTGTGTGAAGCCGTATCATGATCCTGACCAGGGCATGACATTCCTGTCAGATTATCGTTGAGTTTGACACTACAGTTTCTGTCACTCACATTTTGATCCCAATATGCACTAGATCTTGCTCTGGCAACCGCAAACCTGTAAAATGGCTCTCTTTTTCCAGCTCCATATAGTCTGGCTGTTGTACCATGTATCGCCATGCCTGATCACATGCCGATATCCGTTGTTCTGGGTGTATACAGGTTTTAACCATAGTTGGCACACCAGCAACTAAGTGAATTGTGATCTGGATCTCATAAGTGGAGTTGCCTGATGTGGAAGGGCACTGTGTTGTGCCTCGGGTATATTGGTTACTGGCCGGTTACTAGTCATTCAGTGGCTTTGTCAGCATGCTACTTGAGGAGTCTACTGCTGCCTGTCCCAGTCAACGATATGTGCATCTGTGGCCATTGTTCCATGTCCAATCCTGTCTATTGGTATGTGTGGTGGCTGCATTACTGTGCAGCAGATAATAGCTGTATACATGGAAGGTGTTGGATAATCAGCAGTAGTGCGGATAACTTTCTTGGTGTCATTTGAAGCATGCAGGTGTGTGTGGATAATTGTTAGACTGCCAGACTTCAGTGATGGGGTCAGGGCATGTGCTATTCTGGTGGTGGATAAAGCTCTTTGTGTGCAATGCAATGCATGCCCATTTGGATGCCTATGCATGCTCACAACTGGACAATGCTCATCATCTCCCCCCCACTTAAAAATCTGACTGCCCTCAGTCAGTCATCTCGCTCACAGAGTGGTCAGGTATCTTCCGAAGGTCCTATGAATGTGCAGTGGCAGTTCACAACAGAGTGGATAATCTTGATCTTGTGAGGGAGCATGTTGTTGGCAGCATGTGTGTGTGAGATGTTGATACACTTCTTCATGGAGTGGTCCTAGGGCTTCTAACTTCATCATGGGCTTCTTCCCTTCTCATCTCTCTCCTACTTTCACCATGTTGTCTCCCATCTCACACACTCCTGATGTCAATTTTGATGAGGAGATTGCTGCAATGGAGGCACAGTTGGCCCAGGAAGAAGCTGAGCACTGGGCATGAGAGGAGGCAGCAGAGGCACACAAGCATGGGAGGAGAAGCAGGGCCCTCAAAATGGGCTAAGTCCAGTACACCAAATGATTTGGCATGTGATATGTGAGTCTTGTTCCAGTATGTGTTAGCACAGGTCTGATGGATAATCTAGGTGCATGAAGGCAGGCATGATGTGCTACCCATCATTGGGGGCAGGTTTGCATGGAGTGCCAATGCATTTGCCAAGTCTGTCACATGGGTGGAAAGTCCATCACTGGGCAGAAGACAAAGAAGGCAGCCAAATCAAAAGAAGTGGTGGAGTTGTCTGGGGACAAAACCAGCATGGGTGATAGTGATGACAACAGAGGTGAGGAACATGGGGCTCAAGACATGCCCACTGATAGCATTGGGCTGTTACAAGCCCTTCTTGAAAATTCATGGGCCCAAACAATGGCCCTGAGTGCCAATGCAACCTCTATTCGCAACATGTGTTATGACGCTATCTATTTTTCCTTATTTTTCTATATTTTATCTGGAGGCCTACAGACACAGGACAACATACCAATATGCATAGGGGCTTAGGGGATCCATTATGGAAGGACTGGTTAGGTAAGCCATGGGTGGCTATATGAAGGTCTAGGCATAGGGGTCCGGAGTAGTCTAGCTATGGAGGGGTCTAGGCTGTTGCTGCGCGTGCATAGCCTTTGGGGCAGTGCAGTCTGTGCGCACAGACCAGAGGCTGTGGTATATAAGGAGGTGTGTCTGTAGGTAGGAGTCCTAAGACTCTAGATAGTTTGCTCTCACCCAGCTTACTGTTCTACTGTGTCAATAAACATCTTGTCTCTATCATCTATTCTCTGAGACCTGTGGTTGTGGTGGGATCCGTCCTAACATAATCTAGAGTCTTTTTACCACACCTCTCACCATCGTTGGCAACCACGCCGAGCATTATTTGCTTGTCGCTGTGTGTGCTCTTGACGAGTTCCTTCAACATTGCCCGTCTGACCTCTGTCCACACTCTGTTGGTGTGACGACGAGCAGCTCTCGAGGAACACCATCGACATCGACCACAGATAGACTCCTTGATCGTCATCAGGGACTACTACTGTAAAGGTTACTGTCGACACAAAACATTTGGACGAGAATAGCCCTGTGTGATTGAAAGTGCAGGCAGGCACTGGTCAGCAGGCTATACCATTTGTTTCGGAAAAGCTCAGGAACGAGCGAAAGCAATCTATTAGCATGCCATGTAGCAAGGAGAACAGTCTCGAGACACCAATTACGTATCAGATCTAATCAATCTGAGCATGAGGACACTCAAGTGAAACCCCAGGCACCATGGTTGGTGGAATTAAATCCAAGCATTGAGTGCGGGTGCATTATTGACTGCATCAAAGAATATCTGCATTGGGAAGTGTGGATATAGAAGAACAGACAACAACCTTTTTACTTAAAAGGTCTAAGGCAACAATTAGGGATGCAAACATGGCATCTCTATTCAACTACATCATCCCCCGTGCTGGCCTCACTCTCGTGCAGGCTGGAAAACGATTTGGAATTGAATGGGCGCAGGAGTGCGAGGAAGAAATTACTTGGTTGGTCACCATTGTCACTGACAACCGACAACGCGATGCCCACGTCCGGGCATATTACCAATGGCACAAAGAGCAGTATAAGGAATGCCGCCGCCAACAATGACAACTCGCGCTGCAATGATGGCAGCATGCACAGGAAGTCCTCCGTGAGCAGGAGGACGCTTGGGAAGAACTTCTCAAGCAACATCGGGAGGATCTCCGACAAAGGAAACAGGTGGAGAAAGAACTCGCCCAAACAGAACAGGACTGGCAGACCCTGGAGGGGCTGCTAAACGATATGGATCCGGAATCCGAAATCCGGCAACAACTGTTTGACACACCGTCAAACATCCAGCTCTTGTTGATGGGCTGGAATATTATCACACTGTGACATAACAGCTTGGTCTTGTTGCCCAAGGAACGGAATCGGCTAATGCATGCCGAAAACGGGAATATCAAAACCCCTAGCTATAACAGGGGAATGGCCAAGATCGCTAATCAGGAATGACTGGATGGGAAATGACCCGATCCATACATGAAGGCGCATATCAAACAAAAGGAGTATCAAAGCACATGCTACAATACGCCATTCCTATGCTCGCCCCTGATTATGAAATCAGACCCTGGTACATCTCCATTGATAGGACTAGACGATTTCCTCAAACTCATTGGGGAAGACATCGCATACACAGACAATTGGGTCAAAGCATTGACTCGCCCAAAACTGCCAAGCGCATACATCCCGGACATCCCCGAGGATCAACCTTGGTGACGAAGCAGGTACTGTTACATGTACCTGTTTAAAAAGGAGTTCTACAACAAATTTGATTGGCCTGCCTGGCCAACCGTTACTCAAATCCTGTCTTGGGAACCCGAGATGCACGATGAGACCATCAAGTTTGGTCTCCAGGACCATCACAAGGCCAGCATGTACCACGTTATTGAAAAGGCAGCATTGCATCCCCATGAGGACGAATCCTATACCTGGAAGGATATGAAACGAATGGAGCAGCATGGCAAATACAGCAAGTACGCACGATTTGGTGGACAAAAGGAATCCCGAAAGGGAAAAGGCCATGCCTCCACAATTCAGTCCTGGGTAGCAGGACAACCATCAATGGCGTGCTCAACACCAGCGCCCATGTCATACGCCCAAGCGGTAACTGCTCGTACTGGACCTAGCAATTCGCTAACCAGGACTACAGGTGCAGACACCACTTGGTGGCATGGCAAGGTCCCATGTGCCGCAGATTGGCTATCCACAGATACTGAACCCAGGCAGGGATTCAATGAGGAAAAGCAATGGACGATTAACAACTGGAAAAGGGAAGTCGAAAAGGAGATAGACATCCCTTACCCGTATCCACGACCTGCACATACAAAAAATATATTACACCCCGATGTACCAGGATATTGTTATCTGATCTTGATTCAAAGTCAATTCTGGGACATGTATGAATGGCCAGCGTTTCCTCAAATTCAGGAAATTAACTCGTGGGATCACAACCTTAGGAACCCTAACGGACATGTACAAATCAGACGCACATATGGATACAATGACTGCTACCATATTGAGCGAACACCCACTGGACCTAGAGGTTGGGACATGATCAGATCACTAGTACGATCAGGTCATGACCGTAAACACATGGGGGCCCTGGATTGGGATGATGGTTCAGACCGATACATGAAGAGACCCCGAGTGGCCTTGTTACATAACTGAGTACCTGGTTACTGTTATCTCATCCTGATCAAACAACATTATTGGGATCTGTTCAACTGGCCCGCATTTCCAACCATCAATAAAATCTTGTCCTGGCAATACCCATATCGTGAAAGTACGGCAATCATTAAATCCACAATCATGCCAGAACTAGAACAAATCCATGTATCCACCATGGATCATGGAATGCATGGCTGGGAGGAAATGTACAGATTGAAAGGCCGCGGGTATGGCGATTATACCGTGGGAGCATCTAGGAATGACAACCTGACAAGGTTCCTGAGTCGAGAAATCCGTCGAATAAGGATCAATCTACCTGGCAACCACCCAAACAGGCGCTTCCAACAACAAGTCCAAAGCATGGTCAAGATCTTTGATTGAATGACACCTGATATCCCCGGATATTGTTATCTCGCCTTGTTCAAAGAAGAGCTATGGAACCAGTTCGAATGGCCAGCATTTCCGTCAGTACATACGGTGAACCAGTTCAATCCGGAGTACAGATCAAACCAACTTGTAAAATTCAAGGTGGTTCACCAAAATAAATGGGTCGGTTTCCATGTATGAATCAGCCCAAACGGAACAAATGGATGGCCCATGATGCAAGCTATTGTTGATGGAGATCTCGGACATGTTGAGATGGGATTTGAATGGACAGAATGCATGACAGAGTTACTGCACACTGCCATAAATCAATTCGAATTCTACTTCGGACCGCAAGCCAATTTACGACCCGAATCCCAAGTGGGCAAGCTGGGAGTCACTGAACAACAAATAGCCAATCGGGTACTCGACAGGCAAAGATGGGACCAAGGTACCACCCAAATGGCAATGGACATGGGTACTTTAGTGCAACACGTAATCAATGAATATCAAGATATGTGACCAGCACAACCTGCCTGATCCTTGGTTAAATTGGAACTACCTGATTACTTCGAAGGAGATGCTGCGCACGTAGACGCATGGTGCAGGGGAATGGACGTATATTTCCATTTGGCACATGAGTCGGACAATCACCGGAAAATATACATTGCTTTACAGCGCATTTGTAAAGGCAAAGGAGACTGAGCAGGGACATGGGCCACTGTCAAAATGAAAGAACAAATTGACAGTGATGTGGAATATGACAACACAGGGCTGGGACAATGACCTAACCTACCAAGAACAACATGATGGATGATATGTCATGGCAGCAGGAACCACAGCTGCATATTACGCATGACCACCTCAGACTCACAAACCACCGTTTCTAGGATGGAGCGATCTTAAACAGCAAATGCACAATTTCTTTATGTCAAAAGAAACCAGGGAACATGCCGTCGAGCAAATCCAGAAATTACAACAGGGTAGTCGGGCAGTGGAAGATTACATCATCGAGTTCAAGGCATTGTTGCCCCTGACAGGGTGGAACGCCAGCGTGGCAAAGGATCACTTCAAGAAAGGGCTTAATCCCAATTTGGGCTACGAGTTAATCAAGATCGGAGATCTTGATGATGGTGACGATCTTGATTGAGTGATGGACAGGGTCACAGAGCTAGCCCGTGCCTACCAAAGGGCCAGGGAAGCATATGGTGATCGACAGAAAAAGACTCCCTTCCGGGAGGAACAACCCAAGTCATCAAACACCAGAACCTATAAACCGGCTCAGGCATCATCTTCAACTCACGATCCCAATGCCATGGATGTTGATAAGGTCAAATGCGTGCTGGGCGCATGTTATAACTGCGGAAAAACGGGTCACTTTGCAAGAGACTGCAAAGAACCGAAGAAATACACATGGAATGAGAAAGGCAAAGGCCGTGTTAGAGAAGTAAAAATCGAGGAGCTCACAGAGGAGCAATGGAAAGAGATGGGAAAAGAGAAGGGTTTTGGCGACAGCCAGTAGGCATGCGCTCCGCGCTGCTGGCTAGTAGAGTTTTGGTATCGGACAATGATTCCTGTGTAAATGTACCAGAATTATTATATGAATGTTCCCCTCTCATTCATCAGATACGAAACTTAAGTGTGAGTGTCAAAACAAATTGGTTAACCCCTTGGACCCCAGCATGGGTATTAAGATGGATCTGGCAGGAAAATAGCAAAACTGCAGTTCGTTGTCTAAAGGAATGGGTACTGACAAAACGAGTCAATGAGGTCAATACTAAGTTAGTACATGATCTCAACAAATTATCAGAACAAGAGGCACTGTGGAATCTAGCACAACTATGGCAACAAATTGTGCACACCACAGGTAAACAAGAAATTGATTTATGCTGTGTGCTTACAACAATGGATACTGGTGAAACAATCAATGTGTTAGCACTAGTTGATTCAGGATGTATGGGCTCTTGTATTAACGAAGAATTTGTGGAACAACACAAATTAAATAAATGGCGGCTGATCAAGCCATTACCAGTCTACAATGCAGATGGATCTCAGAATGCAATGGGAAGCATTGAATACATGACACAATTTAAACTGCGAATTGGGGATCATGAGGAAATCTTGGAATGCAGTGTGGCACAATTAGGGAAAACAGACTTGTTCTTAGGTCACGATTGGCTTAGACATCATAATCCAGCAATTGACTGGAAGTGGAAGGAAGTTCGGTTTACACAGTGTCCTGGGACTTGCTGGGCATCATCACAAGTTGAGGAACCTGAAGATGAAGTAGATCCGCTGGAAAGGTTACAGGAAGGTGAACAATTACTGGCTATTGAAATTGGGGAATCAGAACTTAGATTACGATCAGTGGCAACCAATATTGCCGCTAAGGAATCTGAGATGGCTCAAAAGCATACTTTGGAAGAGGTAGTGCCTAAACATTATTTAGGACACCGAAAGGTCTTTGAAAAAGAAACCTTTGATGAATTACCACTGAGATGCCCATGGGATCATATGATTGAACTAATTCCAGGGGCAAACCAGTGGATTGTAAAATCTATCCACTTAATCATGATGAACAGGCTCAGCTGGATGAATTCCTTAAGGAGAACTTGGAGTCAGGACGAATCCAGCCTAGTAAATCACCAATGGCGTCTCCTTTCTTCTTTGTTAAGAAAAAGGATGGAAAATTACGACCAGTACAGGACTATAGACGGTTAAACGAAATAACCATCAAAAATCGGTATCCACTACCTCTCATTGGTGAACTCATGGACAAATTATCCAAGGCTAAGATATTCTCAAAGATGGATATCTGCTGGGGATACAATAATGTTCGTATCAAGCAGGGTGATGAGTGGAAAGCGGCTTTCCGAACGAATAGGGGGCTCTTTGAGCCATTGGTCATGTTCTTTGGATTAACCAATTCGCCAGCAACCTTCCAAACAATGATGAACGACATCTTCCAACAAGAAGTCGCTGAGGGATGGGTTGTTATTTATATGGATGACATACTAGTGTTCTTGTCTACACAGGATGAGCATACAAAACATGTTAACCATATTCTGGCAAAATTGGAAAATCACAAGTTGTCACTCAAACCGGAGAAATGTTGGTTTGACTGCCCAGAGATCGACTTCTTAGGTCTGGTGATTAGTGAGGATTCCATTCGAATGGAGAACGGCAAGGTCAAAGTGATTGCGGAGTGGCCAATCCCCACTTGTAAAAGGGAACTCCAGCAATTCTTAGGCTTTGTAAACTTTTATTGACGTTTTGTGGAAGGTTTTGCATTGACAGCTAAACCGCTGACCAAATTAACTGGGAAGGACGAGTGGCTCTGGACTGAATTACAAGACGCAGCCTTTCAGGGACTGAAAGACCTTGTGGTAAGGGAGGTTGTACTCAAGATTCCGGACGATGAGGGACAATTTCGAATCGAAGTAGATGCTTCCGATTTTGCAATCGGCGGAATCTTGTCTCAACAGGGCAAAGATGAATCTTGGCGACTGGTGGCATTTATTTCAAAAGCCTTAAATGATGCAGAACGGAATTATGAAATCTATGATAAGGAAATGCTAGCCGTAATGCACACTTTTTATGAATGGTCGCATTATCTCAAAAGTGCCAAGGAAATTGTAGAGGTGTTAACAGATCATCAGAACTTGACGTACTTCCGGAAGCCACAAATCTCAATCGACGACAAGCGCGATGGGTCACGGACTTGCAAGAATACAATTTCATCATTAAACACCGATCTGGGAAGTCAAACTCTAAGGCGGATATCCTGTCACAAAGGGCAGATCATCACCCAGGAGGTCCAGATAATGAAGGAGTGATCCTGCTTAAGGATGATCTATTCGTCAGGGTTTATGATGATGATAGGGCCATCGAAGACATCATCAAGGACATCCGGAAAATTCCTAACAGACAATGGGAGATGCAGGTTCGAACAGGATTGGACAAGAACAATGAGGACTTTAGAATAGTTAATGGACTAGTAGAATGGAAAGGCAGGGTTTACGTCCCAGCAAACATACATACTCGTGAATCACTACTAGCAATATATCACTCTTGGGGGCATCCAGAAATTGATAAAACAGTGGAACTAGTGACAAGGGACTTTTGGTGGCCACAGATGCACAAAGACATCCAGAATTACATTGCTGGATGTGAAACCTGCCAAAAGGTGAAACCAGATAGACAGGCTCGGGCGGCACCACTCCATCCCAATGAGAGTCAAAAGGAAACAATATGATCTTGGTAATTGTGGATCGGTTCACAAAGAAATCTTATTTCTTACCCACAACATCCACCATTACATCACAAGGGGTGGCCACTCTATTCCGCGATAACATATTCAGGGAACATGGATTACCAAAGAAGATCATCAGTGACTGAGGGCCACAATTCGTGTCTAAATTCATGGATGACCTTTACAGCATGTTGGGAATTAAGGCAAATCGCTCCACTGCATATCACCCACAAACAGATGGCCAAACGGAGCGTGTTAATCAGACAGTTAAGGAGTTCCTTACCATGTTTGTGAATCATTGACAGAATAACTGGAGCGATTGGCTCGCAGTAGCACAGTTCTGTCACAATGATCGGGCGCATTCAGTGACAGGATATTCCCCATTCTTCATGAACTATGGACGACATCCCTACAAGGGTCTCAATCCGACACATGTGCCAAAGGTTGTGGCTGTCGAGGAACTAGCCAAACAAGTTGAGGGAATTCATGCCAATGCCACTGCTGCCCTTGAAAAAGCTGCAGAAACAATGAAGCGGAAATACGACGAATCAAAGGCACCCACGTGTCAATATCAACCTGGGGATAAAGTCTACCTTAGCACAGCTAATCTCCCAATGCTTCGAGTCACCAAGAAACTAGATGGCAAATTTGTGGGTCCCCTGGAGGTTGTAAAGAAAATCGGACAGTCCGCATACCAGCTGAAAATCCCTGCGTCCTGGAGGATTTACAACGTATTCAACGAGGTCCACCTCAAACCATATAAAGAACCGGTTTTTCCTGCTCAAAAGGAAAAAGCTGCATCGCGCAAAGAAGCGCAAATGGTTGAGGAGTCCCAGGATGACAAATATGAGGTAGAGGAAGTCATGGATAGTCGAGTCAGTGGACGTGGCAGTGGATGCTTAGAGTACCTTGTCAAGTGGAAAAATTACCCTGTCGAGGAGTCAACATGGGAACCGGCGGAAAATTTGGACAATGCCAAGAAGGAAGTTCAGAAATTCCACAAAGCGAATCCCAGTGCGCCCTGGTGGATGGTCAATGTGTGCGACATAAGCGCCAGTTTCCACAAATGGCAAAACCACATGGCGATTCCAATCGCAAAGCGACTGTATGGATGGGAGGACGGGAAATTCGAATGCAAATACCTTGAAAAGCTCAAGCATAACTGGCAACGGTGGAAAGGCGACCACCAGGATATATATGCCAAAGAAGACGTGTGGCATGAGTTCATTAGGAACTCAAATTAACTTTTTACAACCAACATGGCTTCCCGGGACGTGAAGCCTTAAGGGGGGGGTCATGTTACGACTCTATCTATTTTTCCTTATTTTTCTATATTTTATCTGGAGGCCTACGGACACAGGACAACATACCAATACGCATAGGGGCTTAGGGGATCTGTTATGGAAGGACTGGTTAGGTAAGCCATGGGTGGCTATACGAAGGTCTAGGCATAGGGGTCCGGAGTAGTCTAGCTATGGAGGAGTCTAGGCTGTTGCTGTGCATGCATAGCCTTTGGGGCAGTGCAGTCTGTGCGCACAGACCAGAGGCTGGGGTATATAAGGAGGTGTGTCTGTAGGTAGGAGTCCTAAGACTCTAGATAGTTTGCTCTCACCCAGCTTACTGTTCTACTGTGTCAATAAANTATGATGATGATAGGGCCATCGAAGACATCATCAAGGACATCCGGAAAATTCCTAACAGACAATGGGAGATGCAGGTTCGAACAGGATTGGACAAGAACAATGAGGACTTTAGAATAGTTAATGGACTAGTAGAATGGAAAGGCAGGGTTTACGTCCCAGCAAACATACATACTCGTGAATCACTACTAGCAATATATCACTCTTGGGGGCATCCAGAAATTGATAAAACAGTGGAACTAGTGACAAGGGACTTTTGGTGGCCACAGATGCACAAAGACATCCAGAATTACATTGCTGGATGTGAAACCTGCCAAAAGGTGAAACTGGATAGACAGGCTCAGGCGGCACCACTCCATCCCAACGAGGTACCAGACGCGCCATGGGAGATTATTTCAATGGATTTAATTGGTCCCCTTCCAGAGTCAAAAGGAAATGATATGATCTTGGTAATTGTGGATCGGTTCACAAAGAAATCCTATTTCTTACCCACAACATCCACCATTACGTCACAAGGGGTGGCCACTCTGTTCCGCAATAACATATTCAGGGAACATGGATTACCAAAGAAGATCATCAGTGACCGAGGGCCACAATTCATGTCTAAATTCATGGACAACCTTTACAGCATGTTGGGAATTAAGGCAAATCGCTCAACCGCGTATCACCCACAAACAGATGGCCAAACGGAGCGCGTTAATCAGACAGTTAAGGAGTTCCTTACCATGTTTGTGAATCATTGACAGAATAACTGGAGCGATTGGCTCGCAGTAGCACAGTTCTGTCACAATGATCGGGCGCATTCAGTGACAGGATATTCCCCATTCTTCATGAACTATGGACGACATCCCTACAAGGGTCTCAATCCGACACATGTGCCAAAGGTTGTGGCTGTCGAGGAACTAGCCAAACAAGTTGAGGGAATTCATGCCAATGCCACTGCTGCCCTTGAAAAAGCTGCAGAAACAATGAAGCGGAAATACGACGAATCAAAGGCACCCACGTGTCAATATCAACCTGGGGATAAAGTCTACCTTAGCACAGCTAATCTCCCAATGCTTCGAGTCACCAAGAAACTAGATGGCAAATTTGTGGGTCCCCTGGAGGTTGTAAAGAAAATCGGACAGTCCGCATACCAGCTGAAAATCCCTGCGTCCTGGAGGATTTACAACGTATTCAACGAGGTCCACCTCAAACCATATAAAGAACCGGTTTTTCCTGCTCAAAAGGAAAAAGCTGCATCGCGCAAAGAAGCGCAAATGGTTGAGGAGTCCCAGGATGACAAATATGAGGTAGAGGAAGTCATGGATAGTCGAGTCAGTGGACGTGGCAGTGGATGCTTAGAGTACCTTGTCAAGTGGAAAAATTACCCTGTCGAGGAGTCAACATGGGAACCGGCGGAAAATTTGGACAATGCCAAGAAGGAAGTTCAGAAATTCCACAAAGCGAATCCCAGTGCGCCCTGGTGGATGGTCAATGTGTGCGACATAAGCGCCAGTTTCCACAAATGGCAAAACCACATGGCGATTCCAATCGCAAAGCGACTGTATGGATGGGAGGACGGGAAATTCGAATGCAAATACCTTGAAAAGCTCAAGCATAACTGGCAACGGTGGAAAGGCGACCACCAGGATATATATGCCAAAGAAGACGTGTGGCATGAGTTCATTAGGAACTCAAATTAACTTTTTACAACCAACATGGCTTCCCGGGACGTGAAGCCTTAAGGGGGGGGTCATGTTACGATGCTATCTATTTTTCCTTATTTTTCTATATTTTATCTGGAGGCCTACGGACACAGGACAACATACCAATACGCATAGGGGCTTAGGGGATCTGTTATGGAAGGACTGGTTAGGTAAGCCATGGGTGGCTATACGAAGGTCTAGGCATAGGGGTCCGGAGTAGTCTAGCTATGGAGGGGTCTAGGCTGTTGCTGTGCATGCATAGCCTTTGGGGCAGTGCAGTCTGTGCGCACAGACCAGAGGCTGGGGTATATAAGGAGGTGTGTCTGTAGGTAGGAGTCCTAAGACTCTAGATAGTTTGCTCTCACCCAGCTTACTGTTCTACTGTGTCAATAAATGTCTCGTCTCTATCATCTATTCTCTGAGACCTGTGGTTGTGGTGGGATCCAGACCATCATGGCAGACGTCTTCACCCTCAAGGTACATTTCAACTCCTTGATGGTGGCATTGAACTGGTTTTTGACCTTGTGGGCCAACATCGGGGTTGGGACAGAAGATGAGGAGATGCTGGGAGCAGTTGCCATGCCAGAGGTGGGGATGGAGGATGATGATGTGATTGAAATGCCGTGGGCGGGAGTGAACAATGAGGTTGTGATGGTGGAAGATGCAGCAGAAGGGAGCCCACCTTTGGGGCCTTTGTCCACTTCTAACCAATCTCCATGAATGCCATGCGGGGTCACCTTGTAGCTTCTATTATCTTGTTGTTTTGTTATTCTTTGTCTTTTTGCAATGTTAGTGGCTTGTTTCCGGAAATAGGTAAAAGTGATGACTGGGACTGAAAGTAAGATTATAATAAAACTGTATTGTAATGAGGGTATTCTAAATTGACATTTTTAAGTATTTGGTTGGTGTTATGTTTTATATTTTTAGAAGGAAACATATTCTACTTAGCAGAAAATCTTGATGTTGTCAATTGTCTTCTGGATCTGAAGGGTAATATCCTATTTCTTCATCATCTTCTTCATTAGCCAGTGCCGGAATATCTTTGTCATCACCTTGTGAACTGGAAATAGCCATGTCATGGATATGTTCTTCCAAGGTGTCAAGGATGTTGTCAGGAATGGCTAGCATGCTCTGGGCAAAGTATGGAATTACATGAAATGTGGTGTAAGGTCTGTCAAGCACTGTTCCATCTAGTTTGCAAAGTAGATACATGCCACTGCAGTTGTGGGACAATACCACACATAAGGCCCAATGTACTGAGGGCACATCTTCTTGTTGAGTGACTTCTTGATAGCAGTGTTGCAGACCAGTACTAAAGCACCTCTCCTGAAATCGAAGTTCTTGATGACCATCAGATGCTCTTGTTCAAATCACTTTGTGGCTGCGATCCAGGCTGCATAGACTTTCTCCTTCAAGGCTTCCATCTGCGTGCATCACTTCTGTAACTCCATAGCACATTGGGCAATCAACTCTGTAGTTGACAAGAATGCTGATGGCGGCATAGTAGGTAGGTGGCTTCCATGATGTCCAATGGAAGTAGTGTATGTGTACCAGTGACTGCGAAATATGGTGAGACTCCCATGTGTTGCCTAGCTGTAACATGTTCTGACCAGAATACAGAGTGTAAAGATGGCGCCCAATTCGAACCCTGCCCTTTGCTGGCTTTGTATAGCACTTGCCACATGTCATAATGACTCCTTTCAACAATCCCATTGGTGTGAGAGTTGTAGCTGGAAATGCGGATGTGGCATATATGGTACTTCTTTGCTAGATACTCCACTGTGTGGATGATTGGCACTCTGTTGTCTGTGACAATCTCGACTAGGCTTCCCCAATGACAAATCAGGTCTTCAAATATCCAATCTCCAATTGCATTAGATGTTTTGTGGCATAAAGCATGGTATTCTGGGTAGTGTGTGAGAGAACAGCATGCCTGGATGAGGTACTTATATTGATGCAACAGTGGGAGATGCATAGTGTTGAGATAGACCTTGGTGAAGATAGGTGTGGGTTCCACTATGACTGGCAGAATGTGGAATAGCTGGAGTTGCTGTTCTTGACATATGTGACATGACTTGATGTACCATTTGATGTCATCCTGTAGGTGTGGCCACCAAAACTGTTCTGTGATCACAGTGTGAGTGGTGTAAAATCTGTGGTGTCCCAAGTTGTTGTGACAGCTTGATAGTGCTCAGAGTTGTTGTCTGTTGCTAGGACTACTTTGTGTGCACTGCTCCTGTCCCTGAACCAAAGCCTATCATTGTCTGCAAAGAACTTGGCACTATACCATATCAATTTTGCCCATTCTTCATCAGATAATCCCTCAGGTTGTTCCAGGTTGGTAAGAAACCTTTTTACCAGTGCTAACCTTTCTTTGTCTTGTGCAGCCATCTCAGCTCTCCATGGAAATACTGCCTCGTATGTTAGTTCCATGATCCCAGACCCTGGCAGCAGTGTCAATTCCTCTGGTTCTGGCATGTCAGGCTTCGCAGATAATGCAGTGGTAGCATGGATCATCCTATATTTGGCAGTGTGAGGCCTGATTTGCATGTAGTGTCCTATTTCCACCTTCCAGGTTTGTGCTACTGAGCATGCCATAGTTATTTCTGTGGGTGCACAGTTGATTTGGTGCATAAATCCATAGAGGTTGTCAATCCAATCATCAAATTCCTCATCTTCTCTG
Source organism: Amanita phalloides (assembly GCA_032173475.1). Classification (NCBI taxonomy): domain Eukaryota; kingdom Fungi; phylum Basidiomycota; class Agaricomycetes; order Agaricales; family Amanitaceae; genus Amanita; species Amanita phalloides. The sequence goes on along the minus strand of JAENRT010000034.1, from coordinate 15,821 downwards.
TCAGGTTCCTTGTCTAACAGTTGCCATGGTCACCTAGATAATCCATCAGGTGCATGTAGTGTTCTGGGTATGTGAACCAATTTGAAATGGAAGGTGAGTATCAACAGGATCCATTGGTTAATCGAGGTGGAGAGGTCTTTACACTTAGCCACATATCCTGGCAGACTGTCTAGGACTTGAGGTCAATGTGAGTGACACCAGCCAATTTCCATATCATGTCTGATCAGACTCTGATCAGATTCTAGGAGTCTGATAGGAGTCTGAGCTCAGAGTCCTTGGACTGCTGATTTTTTGGGTATTTCTTGGGTATTTTTCCACATTTATCTGATATTTTTTCAATCATAAGCAAAATCAACCAATGAAAAGTGCTGTACATACCACGAATCGAACTCTCAGTCACGCATAAGTGTGACATGAGCCAAATAAACTGCTGCACCAATTGGTGTCACATTTCCCACAGTTTCAAAAAGTGAAAATTGTCACATGACCTATTAACAAAAAATGTAGAAGAAGTGAAGTTGACTAAGAATATGAAAACCAAATAAGTGTAAACATGCTATTCACTGAGATAAATGCAAAATACTACAAGGATTTCGCATTTTTTAGCACAGCCACTGCACTCTGACACACCAAAGTCAGATTCATGACATGCTCTATTAATGAAATTTGTAGAGGGTTTAAATCTGATGCTAGTGATAGTATACAAATATGTGTAAACAAATTTGTTCCTGAGATATAACCATTTCTTTTCTGTTTGTGTGTGACAATGCTGATATGCCACATTAAAGTCAGATTTATGATATGCTCTATCAATGAAATTTGTAGAGGGTTAAATTCTGATGCTAGTGATGGTATGCAAACATCTGTAAACAATGAACTGCTGAGATACAACCCTTTCTTTTCTGTTTGTGTGTGACAATGCTGATATGCCACATTAAAGTCAGATTTATGACATGCTCTATCAATGAAATTTGTAGAGGGTTAAATTCTGATGCTAGTGATGGTATGCAAACATCTGTAAACAATGAACTGCTGAGATATAACCCTTTCCTTCATGGTTTTGTGTGACAATGCTGACATGCCACACCAAAGTCAGATTCATGGCATGTTCTACAAATGGAAATTGCAGGAGAAGTAAATTTACCCTGGTGGTGATATTCAAACATCTGTTAATTGTCAGAAATGTGATCTCAAATGATTGGTATAGCATGAGCCCAGCTTGTAGGAAATTTTGAATTGTAGCTGGTGTGAAAAAAGTGGTCCAAGCCAAGTGCATTGCCATGATTCTAGCTTTTGGATTGTAGAAAAATGTGACATGTTGGTGACATGTGAGAAAAGTAGTCTGACCCAAGGGTATATCATGATTCTGTTATTGTGTACTTTGAGAGAATGTGACATATGTAGCACATGTAAGGTACAGGTATATTTTACTGTTACTTGTATGGTGCAGTTGAAAGTAAAGACATATTTCTTAATATTTGAAGCACTTTGGCATTTTTACTGGACAGTCATCAGGGTTTATGTGGAGTCCACCTGGACAGGTGGCTTAGTGTAAAGCACTGGGTCTCACCATGGAGGTACAGTGACTCATAAAAGGTATCCAATGGGTTGATTTGATGTTTTTGTTCATCACACCACAATCAAACAAAACCAAAGTAATGGCATCAAAAGAACTCAAGATTATGGCTACATAGGAAATCAATAATTATGTAATTTGAAGCTGTTACCATGGAAACATGGTTGATTCAATGCTTGTCCTTGTTGGTAACATAACAGGACACCAAACTACAAGTTAATTATTTAGTTTGTCAATCAGAGTCTGATTGGAGTCTGATTGGAGTCTGACCAGACAGGGCAAATTTCTTCTCTGCAGATAATTATTCAGTTTGTCAGTCAGAGTCCAATTGGAATCCAATAGGATATGTGGGGGAGTGTAAAGTACTGCACCTATGGTGCCTAGGTATTGATCAACTTTCACCTTTAGTTGATCTCTAAGTGGTTCAGGGCATTTAGGTGCCCTATGATTTATTTTGAGATTTGGGTTAATCTCATGGTTTATTTCTCTCAGAGGCAGTAATTCTGGCTTCTCCAGGATAAATAGGTCTTGGATCTCATCAATCCATTTTTGGTGCAATTTCAAACAGTAATGGAGGTGGTATCCTCTATTTGTTGAATTATGACCATAGAACTGTTCTACAGCACCTTACCTAAGCAGTCTGACACAGGACTGGGTCATGTGTTGGGTTTACACATGCAGTACCTGTGTGGCATAAGTCTTGCAAGGGATTCTAGTCCCTGGGGGTAAGGGCCATCTGTACAGGTCTTAGATAGTCAGCTCTCCTACTAAGACCTGGTAGCTCAGTGGTTAGAGCATGCCACCTAGATTGTGGATGAGGTCCCAGGTTCAATTCCTGGTCAGGTCACTTTTATGCAATCCAACACTATTCACTCACTGGCTAATGATAGAGGGTTGACTTCTTGTAATCAGTGAGGGTGTTTGTCAGGCTTGTGCTTGTGTAAGGGCTCTGCATTGGTCCTTGGGAGAGTCCTTGTCCATACATCACACTCTTGTTGTTTCTTGTCAATGCACACTTCTATGTGTGCATTTCATCTTTATATATAGTTGATTGTGCATGCTACTTTATGTTGCGCTTTTTCTTGTATTAGATAAGCAGTTGTCTTTTACTTAGCACTGTGCCACACACCAATAAAATTGGTTCAGTGTACAGTGCACTGCGAGAATTAAGACAGAAACCCAACAACATTACACTTTTTTACACTACCATTGGTAGCATAATGCAAGAACTGAAACAAGACATCCTAAAATGACATCTTTTTCAGTTCACAAAGAAACCCTTTGCAACAGTGAAGGGATGGATCCTCAAACTTCCTGTCGAGTGTGTGGGAGTTCACCAGTGTCTGTTTCATGCTCTATGAGCATGAGCACTTCAGAGAGCTACAAGCTCTCTAATGACGGACACATCACCATAAGGAGTGTAAGCACCTCTCAGCACAAGGCACAACTGTTGCCTTTCACAAGCAGCTGAAAGGCGGTAACAGAGATACCCAAAGGGATCTCATCTACCAGCTTGTCTACAAGAGGGATGTTGACTCCCTCAAGACCACCCCACTCTGTGGCAGCTAAATCCGCTCAACAAGAGATTGATTTGAACCGGTCTCAGATATTAGAACAAATCAATGAGGAATCATTTAGGGACAATGCAGATAATCTGACCAAAGTAGCCCTACCTCTAGAAACTATTCACAACAATAGTTTCAAGACTATGGAGAAGACAAATAGTCTTCTCAAAAGAATCATTAAGACTCTTGAGGAATGAGGGAATAACTTCCCCTGGCAGCATCAGGAATGCTCTAAACTGAAAGTGAGTGTTCTACAATCAACCGACTCAGCCCAAGTCCAACACTCAGAATATCTGGGTGTCTCAAGCATCTCAGAGTCAGGAAATGTTAATAGCTTCAGTTGTTAAGATTGATGTCCTCAGCGTGATTCGTTCTAAGTTGACAGTGACAAACAGAGTCTCGGTCTGTTCCCAGTCTACTGGACAAGAGTTCCGTCATCTAGTCTGATGATGACAAAGGTTGAGAAGAGAGTGAGCATGATGATGAGGAGAGGAGCGCCCAGGATCGTTCAGAATGATGAGGGCAAGATTCGATTAAATTGGAACTAAAGAAGAGGATGGTACATGAGGGTTTATATACATTTTTAGAAACAAATAGAGACGAAAAAGGAATAGAAGCTGTAACGACCTGAGAAAAGGAATATGAAGGTAGTTATGAAAGGAAGAGGCTGTCCATGCACAGTAGGTATGAGTCATAAAGGTAAAAATAAGAATAGTCCTACAAGATTACATTGCAATTGTAACACTGATGGGTCTAGGGAGGATGACTCAGCTAGGGACGTGCTGTGACGTCAAGTGTCCTCGGGAGTTGCAGATCAGGCACTGAGGGCAGCGTGGCTGTTTTGTGGTGCCTGTGGTGTGGCGGGCGCATTTCCTCTCTGTCTTGGTGGAGTAGTAGGGTTGACTGATGTGAAGACGATTGGAGGATTGATGGGTATGGTGGAGGATGTGGATCCTTCTGGTTGTCTCATTGCAAGAGGGTCCTCATCATAAGTGGCACAGTAAAGTCAAGTTCAGTGAGAGTCTGGACTACTACTTGCGTTTCATCTCCATTAAGGATAGTGCATGGCATGGTGGTCGGCCTTGGTGGGAATTTATCGTTGACTAAGCTGGAAGCAGCCAGGGTCTTGTTCTTTGCTTCTTCAATCTGTCCAAGGATGGTGCCAATCTGATCTTGAATTTTGTTGGAGATATCAATGATCTCATGTCGGTTAGGGACGCAATAAATGGGATTGAACCAGGAGTTGATCTTTATCAAGTTCCTGACATCATTAGTTTGAGGGAGGATGTGTATGCAGTTAGCTCAGATGAGCTTGATGGCATTAATGATGTATTGTTCAATGTCAGTTATTAATAGGCAGCGGAGGAGATCCAGGGCAAGCTGATCAAGGTTGATCTGGATGGATTCGGTGAGTTCCCACACTAGGTGGTTGATGTTGATGAAAGTTTCGATGAGGTGAGTACAGTCGAAGTTTGTGTGCTCAATGGTGATCTGTCTGATGGCAATGGCGTGTGGTTCACTGGAAAGTATTCTCCAGACTTGTGCAAGACGAACAATGATTGCTTGATCCAATTTGATCCTGGCGAAAGCGCAGGTTCTCCTAATTTGACCAAGGCTCAGTGTATCTACACTAGCACCCACACATTGAATGAACCTCCAAGCGAGGTACTGAATTGATACACCATTGAAACCTGAACCTCTAATCTGAGGCCCCCGAATGGATCTGTTCTTTTTAGACAGAAATACTATCTAGATAAACAAGAAGTTTATCCATTGACCACTGGAGAAGGTTGGCGCTATTTATCAGGAACTAGGAAACAGAACCCACCAGTACCCACTGAACTCTTCAAAGGAGAAGAACAGGAAGGAGATCATTACGAAGCACTACCAGCAGACCTTTGGATACAGTGGATAAATGAAGGCAGAGACATACTGAAACATTTACACTTTGCCCCTACTGAAGAACCAGAACGAACCTGGTGGGAAAAGTTCTGTGACACATACAATTTTGATATTGGAGATGAATACACCGCGTTCACTCCGGAATTTGCATCGCTTTGGGAAGAATTCAAGGAGAAGAAACAGATCGAATACAAGTTAGAGCCAGAACAAGCACCAAAGGACCCTGAACCCCCGAAAACCGAACCAGAAATGGCAACTGAAACTACTGCTCCAAAAGGAGATATTAAACCACAACTGATTACAGTATTCACAGGAAAAAGAGTCGAGGCATGCGCCTTCATTGATTTGCTTGAGGACCTCTTCGAATTAAATCCCCACAACTATGAAGGGAAACACAAGAAAAAGATCAGATATACCCTTGCCTGTCTTGGACCAGAATTAAACGACTGGAAGGCAATTATTTGGGATGAATTAAACAGTGAAACCAGATTAGACTGGAAGGATTACCCTGCCTTCACAAGGAGATTCCTCACCGATTGGGGAGAAGTAAACAGTGCAGTCAGGGCCCTGAACAATTTAGCCAATCTCAGAGTCAGAGGCAAAATCACTGTCCCTGAATATATTCGAAAGTTTTGAGTCGACATAGGAACATCCAGACTCACAGGATTAACCACACAATTACAAGCCTTCATCAAAGGATTACCTCACAGCATCGCTGAAAAGGTTCTCGAGGGCCTAGCAGGATATACTACTATGACAGATGTCTATATCAAAGCAGAAAACCTCCAAAATGCATGGGAAACAATGCAGCTCATTGGAAAACAAACTGGATCAGGGACATGTCCTAATTTTAACTGAAACACGAACTGATCTGGATCTACTAGAACCATCAGCGCCCTCCCCTTTGGACAGCTTAGCGATGAACAGAAAGAGGAATATAGGAAGACGGGGAAGTGTTTCAGATGTGGAACACAAGGACACATCTCCAGGGATTGCCCTAAACATAAAAACAGTCCCCATCAACATCCTTGTTTCAGAATAAAAACATCCAATTAGTCACTGAAGAAACGAAGGAACCGGAATCCGATGCAAAGAAGATCAGGGTGATGATCAGAGCAATGCCCAGCAGTGAACGCTTGGATATGTTTAATCAGCTCAAAGAAGAGGGTTTTTAATCCAGAGGCATCAGACAGCAGTTGATACCTCCATAAACAACGGACTTGAACAGTTAGCACTCGACTCTGTAATAGTAAAATCAAACAATAACAAATGAATTTCTATTACCGTTCAATCACCCAACCTACCTGCTGAAACTTCTGCTCTAATCGATTGTGGAGCTGAAGGAAACTTCATCAATGACGAAATAACGCTAAACTTAATCAAAGAAAAACTTAAACAACCAATTAAAGTTCGAAACGCTGATGGAACAATTAATCTTAATGGAATGATCACACATTATGTCCTAATCCATTACTCGATTGAAGGCAAAAACCACAGTAATCGATTTCTCATCACTAAGCTTGGCGATCAGAAGTTAATACTTGGAATACCTTGGCTGGAAGAAAATAACCTGACAATTGATTGGAGAAATTAAAACGATTCATTTTATTAATGAAGAAAGAAGACCAAAAACAATATGGCAGATGGCGCTTGATACTAAACAATGGGGAGAAGATGAGTACTGGATCAGAGTAAAGACATCTACTTCGCAAGCGCTAGAACATCAGAAAATAAACAAAGACCCACCAACTATACTCCCAGATATCTATAAACACTGGGGATCGGTATTTGAAAAAGCAGCATCAGAGCGCTTCCCTTCTAGTCGATTATGGGACCATGCCATTGAGTTAAAACAGGGTTTCTCGCCAAAAGTTAGTAAAATATACCCATTATCGCCAAAAGAACAATCATCACTAGATGAATGGATTGAAGAACAATTAGGGAAAAAATATATCAGACTGTCGAAATCCCCCCAAGCATCACCATTCTTCTTTGTTTCTAAGAAAGAAAGCAGGGCACTGTGACCATGCCAAGATTACCATTATCTAAATGAATGGACAATCAAGAATGCATACCCTTTACCTTTGGTATCTGACTTAATGACGAAACTAGCTGGTGCCCAATATTTCACAAAATTAGACCTCTGATGGGGGTACAACAATGTTCGCATCAAAGAAGGAGACGAATGGAAAGCTGCATTCATCACCAATCGAGGACTATATGAACCAACTGTCATGTTCTTTGGACTCTGTAATTCACCTTCGACATTTCAAACCATGATGAACGAATACTTTCAGGATATGATAAACAAGGGATGGCTAGTCATTTACATGGACGATATTCTAATCTGTGCAAACACAGAAAAAGAATTAGAAGACCATACAAAATGCATACTCATTCGATTACAAGAAAATGATCTATTCCTGAAATTGGAAAAATGCAAATTCAACGTACAAGAAGTTGAGTTTCTAGGAACGATCATCACACCTGGACATATACAAACGGACCCAGTCAAACTCGCTGGAATTGCAGAATGGCCTACACCAACTACGGTTAAACAAGTATGATCTTTCCTAGGATTTGGAAGCTTTTATCATCATTTCATTGGAAATTTCACTGCAATCGCAAAACCCCTGACCGACTTAACAAGGAAAACAGAAGAATTTACATGGATCACAGAACGACAAACCACCTTTGACACCCTCAAGTCCCACTTCACCTCCATGCCTGTATTACAAATGCCAGACCCATCTAAACCATTCATCTTGCAAATGGACGCATCAAATAAGGCAATAGGAGCAGTATTAAAACAAGTGGATACAAATGGAGCGCTCCATCCTTGTGGATTTATTTCACA
>JAENRT010000033.1:122574-146265 GCA_032173475.1 Amanita phalloides | reverse complement strand
AAATGCCCACCCTCTGTGGTGGTCAACCGACCAAAGGCAGTGATTGAGCACCAGGAGTTGCCAGCGTTACCCAAATCAGTGTGAGGGCTAGCTTGTAGTCTGCGGTTCCCAAGATATGAAGGAATGACAATGTTACGGTGATGATTGCAATGTAACGCGATCATTTCTTATTTTTTAACTCATATCTATCTGGAGCATGGACAGCCTTTCTCTTTCGTAACTACCTTCATATTTCCTTTCTCAGGTTGTTACAGGCTTCTTTCCTTTTCCGTCTCATTGTCCTCTAAAAACACTTATATAAACCCCATGTATGTCTTTTCTTTAGTTCCAATTTAATCAATCTTGCCCTCGTCATTTTGAAAACCTGAGCGCCCTCTTCTCATCATCGCGCTCGTCCCCTCTGTCCTTCATCATCATCAGACTAGACATCGGAAACCTTTGTCCAGTAGACTGGGAACAGACCGAGACTCTGTTTGTCACTGTCACTTAGAACGAATCGCGTCGAGGACATTGAATCTTAACACAAATTAGGACTCAGAACCTGCTCAGCTGATATACTACACTAGCATCCACACATCGAAACGAACCTCCAAGCGAGGTATTGGAAGTAATACACCATTGAAACCCGAACCTCTAATCAGAGGCCCCTGAATGGCATCTGTTCTTTTCAGACAGAAATACTATTTAGACACGAGAAGTTATCCATTGACCACCGGAGAGGCGTGCGCGCTATTTATCAGGAAACTAGGAAACCAGGAATCCGCCATACCGTAACTCGGAACACCCTATACCCGGCCATAGATGTAACTCTCTCCTGAAGGAGGTTCAGACCAGAAGCGTTAGACCAATATATAATATGCAGCGCTGCCAGACCTTCCTCTCAGACTTTCTACAGAGTGAACTTGGCGTAACACGGATATCGGAAAGCAAGAACGGGAGCGTACCAAGGACATTACACTTTGCCCTTACGACGGAACCAGAACGCAAACCTGGGTGGGGAAAAATTCCTGTTGGACAATACAATCTTGATAGTGAAGACGAATACAACGCGCTTACCCCGGAATTTGTAACGCTTTAGGGAAGATATAAGGAAAGAAACAGCATCCGAATCCAGTTAGAACCAGAACAAGCTCAAAGGACCCCAAACCCCCGAAAACCGAACCAGAAATGGCAACTGCAGCTACTGCCCGAAAGGAGATATTAAACCGACAACCGATTACAGATTATTCACAGAAAAAGAGTCGAGGCACGCGCCGTTCATTGATTCGGCTTGAGGACTCTTTGAATTAAATCCACAATTAAGAAGGGAAACACGAGAAAAAAGATCAGATATTACCGCTTGCCTGTCTTCGCGACCAGAATTAAATGACTCGGAAAGGCAATTATTGCGAGTGAACTTAAACGACGAAAACCGATTAGACTGGAAGATTACCCTGCCTTCAGAAGAGATTCCTCAACGATTGGGAGAAAGTAAACAGCGCAGTCAGGGCCTGAAGCATATTTAGCCAATTCTTAGAGTCGGAAGGAAATCACTGTCCCTGAATATATTCGAAGTTTCGAGTCAACATTAGGAAAACATCTGGACTCACAGCGGATTAAGCCGCACAAATTTACAGGCCTTGTTAAGGGATTACACCTCACAGTATCGCCAAAAAGGTTCTCGAGGGTCTAGCAGATACACTGCTATGACAGATGTTTACATCAAGCAGAAAAACCTTCATAACGCATGGGAAACTATGCGAACTCGATGGGAAAACGACAGGCATCTGGAACACAGCGTCCTAATTTTAAAAACTCGAAACACGAACCGCATCTGGATCTAGCTAGACATCAGCGCGCCTTCCCTGTTTGCGACAGGTCTTAGCGGATGAGCAGAAAGAAGGAATACAGGGAAATGGGGAAGTGTTTCAGATGTGGAACACAAGGACACATATCCAGGGATTGCCCTAAACGTAAAAATCAGTCCCCATCAACATCCTCGTTTCAGAACAAAAACATCTGATCGGTCACCAAAGAAACGAAAGAACTGGAATCCGATGCAAAGAAGATCAGGGCAATGATCAAAGCAATGCCCAGCAGTGAGCGCTTGGATATGTTTAATCAACTCGAAGAAGAGGGTTTTTAATCCGGAGGCATCAGACAGCAGTTGATACCTCCATAAACAATGGACTTGAACAGTTAGCACTCGACTCTGTAATAGTAAAATCGAACAATAACAAACAAATTTCTATTACCGTTCAATCACCCAACCTACCTGCTGAGACTTCTGCTCTAATCGACTGCGGAGCTGAAGGAAACTTCATCGATGACGAAATAACACTAAACCTAGTCAAAGAAAAACTGAAACAACCAATTAAAGTTCAAAACGCCGATGGAACAATCAACCTTAATGGAATGATCACGCACTATGTCCTAATCCATTATTCAATTGAAGGCAAAAACCACAGTAATCGATTCCTTATCACTAAACTCGGTGATCAGAAATTAATACTCGGAATACCTTGGCTGGAAGAAAATAACCCAACAATCGATTGGAGAAATAAAACGATTCATTTTATTAATGAAGAAAGAAGACAAAAAACAATATGGCAGATGGCGCTTGACACTAAACAATGGGGAGAAGACGAATACTGGATCAGAGTAAAGACATCTACCTCGCAAGCGCTAGAACATCAGAAAATAAACAAAGACCCACCAACTATACTCCCAGATATCTATAAACATTGGGAATCAGTATTTGAAAAAACAGCGTCAGAGCGCTTCCCTTCCAGTCGATTATGGGACCATGCCATTGAGTTGAAACAAGGTTTCTCACCAAAAGTTAGCAAGATATACCCATTATCGCCAAAGGAACAATCATCACTTGACGAATGGATTGAGGAACAACTAGGGAAAAAATATATCAGACCATCGAAATCCCCCCAAGCATCACCATTCTTCTTTGTTTCTAAGAAAGAAAGCGGAGCACTGCGACCATGCCAAGATTACCGTTATCTAAACGAATGGACAATCAAGAACGCATACCCTTTACCGTTGGTATCCGACTTAATGACGAAACTAGCTGGTGCCCAATATTTCACGAAATTAGACCTCCGATGGGGGTACAACAACGTTCGCATTAAAGAAGGAGATGAATGGAAAGCAGCGTTCATCACCAATCGAGGGTTGTATGAACCAACTGTCATGTTCTTCGGACTCTGTAATTCACCATCAACATTTCAAACCATGATGAATGAATACTTTCGGGATATGATAACGAGGGATGGCTAGTCATTTACATGGACGATATCTTGATCTGCGCAAATACAGAAAAGGAATTAGAAGACCGTACAAAACGCATACTTATTCGGTTACAAGAAAATGATCTATTCCTGAAATTGGAAAAATGCAAATTCGGCATACAAGAAGTTGAGTTTCTAGGAATGATCATCACACCTGGACACATACAAATGGACCCAGTCAAACTCGCTGGAATTGCAGAATGGCCTACACCAACTACTGTTAAACAAGTACGATCTTTCCTGGGATTTGGAAACTTCTATCGTCGTTTTATTGGCAATTTCGCTGCAATCGCAAAACCTTTAACCGATTTGACAAAGAAAACAGAGGAATTTACATGGACTACAGAACGACAAACTGCCTTTGATACCCTCAAATCCCGCTTTGCCTCGATGCCTGTGTTACAGATGCCAGACCCGTCTAAACCATTCATCTTGCAAACAGATGCCTCAAATAAAGCAATAGGAGCAGTATTAAAACAAGCAGACACAAACGGAGCGCTCCATCCTTGTGGATTTATTTCACACGCCCTAACGCCAACGGAACAAAACTATCAAATCTATGATCGAGAATTACTAGGCAATTGTTAAAGGACTGGCAACATGGAGACATCTTCTTCACGGTTCTCCCCACACGCTAACTATCCATTGTGATCATAAAAACTTGTCATACTATCGAACCGCCCAAAGACTCACCCCTCGACAAGCGCGATGGTCATCATTTTTATCAGAATTCGACCTAAGGATCGAGCATGTACCTGGGACGAAAATGTTTGAGGCCGATGCACTCTCTCGCAGACCCGATCACATGGGAAATTCAGAACAACAAGATGACATAGTAGTCCTCCCAGCAGAACGGTTCATTCGACTCATTAACGACAATTTAGCCAGTGACATTAAGAAAGCAATGGCAACTGACGACTTTGGTCGCATTTTGGTCGAAGTAACCCAAACACATCGTGCTCCACCGATAAAATCCAAATTACAAGATTGGACGTATATCGATGGCATTGTCTATTACCAAGGGAAGACCTATATACCTGATCAGACAGATCTTCGCACATCATTAATTAAAGATATCCATGAATCACCCTCGTCCGGACATCCTGGTCGGTTTAAGACATTAGAACTATTAAAACGCGATTACTGGTGGCCAGGAATGGCTAGGCAAACTAAACAATGGATCGAAGGCTGCGCCCTATGTCAACAAATGAAAGTCAATACCCACCCAAACGCTCCAGCATTACACCCAATTCCGTCCAAATCTACTCGCCCTTTCCAGCAGGTTACACTCGACTTCATCACCGATCTACCCATTTCAGAAGGCTTTGACTCTATCCTGGTCACGGTGGACCATGGTCTTATGAAGGGGGTAATTTTCACACCCTGTAAGAAAGCTATCGACGCCCTCGGAACAGCGCGGACATTTATATTTCTGAAATCTTCAAACGATTTGGACTTCCTGATGTCCTCATCTCTGACCGAGGCCCTCAATTCGCAGCAAAAGTCTTCCAAGAAATTCGCAAAGCATTGAGAATCAATCATAGGATGAGCACAGCATATCACCCTCAAACCGATGGTGAAACAGAGCGAGTTAATCAGGAGCTCGAAATATATCTCCGGATGTTCTGTACAAACGAACCCCACAAATGGAAATCATTCCTTCCTATTGCAGAATTTGCACACAATAACCGATATCACGACACTGTGAAGGCATCCCCATTTCAACTAATGTATGGAACAGATCCAATCGCCATTCCAACAGCATCAGTCAGAATGAATACACCCGCTGCTGAGAACTGCCTACAACTGCTACAAAAAGCAAGACAAGAAGCACTAGCAGCACATGAACTAGCTCGACAAATGGTCGCTGCTCGAAACAGAGACAAATCAATTAAACTCGAAAAAGGCGACAAAGTCTGGCTTGACAACAGGAACCTGCGCATTCCCTATGAATCAAGGAAACTAGCACTGAAACGAGAGGGACCCTTCGTAATTGAACAAGTCATGGGACCAGTGACATACAAACTGAAACTTCCGAAACAATGGCGAATTCACCCCATGTTTCATGCCTCACTTCTCATGCCCTACAAGGAAACGGATATACATGGACCAAACTATGTGAAACCACCTCCTGAGGTCATAAATGGACAAGAAGAATTTGAAGTAGAAGCAATTCTCACACACCGACGGCGTGGCGCAGGGTACCATTACCTAGTGAAATGGAAGGGGTATGGACCAAACGACAATTCGTGGGAACCCGAACGCAACCTGAGTAATGCTGCGGAAATCCTCCAACAATATAAGAAGAGAAGACGGTTGTAGAAACACCTTCATGACACGATATTTCAATCACACATACTTGAAGCAAACCCACCTCATAAACAAACGACATGCCACCCCTCACTCTCGCTACGCTATCAATCGGAAGAACTGTGGGAATCTACATCACATATTTTTCCTGGACCCACGCTCTCATCATTCCCTTCGAAGATGACGTTCTCATCATACTAGAACGCCGTCAATTCATCGTATTGTTTGTATCAAACACGGACCCCGAATATCCACATGCCCTAAGAAACGCCACCAACTAAACACTCCACCCATCTGGCTGACCCTGGTTCGAAACCAGAAACACGATGAGATCTGGTGAATATTGAATGCTGCCATTACCATTGATAACTGGTTAAGTTATCAAAACTTCGCAAAAAGTAAGGACAACGTTTTCAAGGCCATGTACCTCTATCACCTATTTCCCAAAAAGGTCGTCTTCAGGAACCCGTTCGTCCCTATACATCAGAAAACCCTCAGATCAATGCTTCTAGATGCGGAATTACTCTACACCCTCAATAAAGAACTAGAGAAGGCAGCAATAGGCGACAGATCAGATCCTGATCCATGGGAAGACCTCCTATTCATGTAAAGTCGAATTCCCAGTGTCCGACACCAAGACCAGAGTTTACACTATAAAACAATACCCAATCTCAGCTCAATCCTAACAAACTCATCACCATCACAAAGAAATGTTGTCCTTCGTGATCATCCTCTACGTCCTCACCATCTCCTTCCTCATCAGCGCCCACTGGCGCGTAAACCCATCCCTCGCCGCCTACGACGAGGACCGCCCCCTCGAGGTCTTCGTGACCACCACCATCGCCAACACCACCGACGACGAGGATCTCCACGTCCACCCCGCCGAGCTCACTATTCTCACTGCCGAACCCACCACCCCCATCACCGAACTCACCCACCCCCTCGTCGTCCGACCCCAGAACACCGCCCTCGAAAATGTCAGCAACGCCCTCGCCCTCCTCGTCCTCCAATACAACCTATTCGCCGAGCCCCTCGATGTTTACACCGCCCTGATGCTACAAACCGACCCCCATCTCCTTTCCTACGACGAACGGGACGCCACGCTCGAACAAGCGCAGCAACTAAAAAGGTCAATTGAGACCTTACAATGGCGGGTCGAAACGGCCGCAAAAGACATCGAAAACATCGCCAAGTGGCTTGAGTCTCGGCAAGACCATGGCTGGACGTCCTCTGGCTGGTAGAAGTCGGTGACTTCTCGCATACGAAGGGGGTAATGTTACGGTGATGATTGCAATGTAACGGACATTTCTTATTTTTAACTCATATCTACTGCGCATGGACAGCCTTTCTCTTTCGTAACTACCTTCATATTTCCTTTCTCAGGTTGTTACAGATTCTTTTCCTTTTCCGTCTCATCGTCCTCTAAAAACATATATAAACCCCCATGTATCATCTTTTCTTTAGTTCCAATTTAATCGAATCTTGCCCTCGTCATTTTGAATGACCTTGAGCGCTCCTCTTCTCATCATCGCGCTCGTCCGCCTCTGTCCTTCATCATCATCAGACTAGACATCGGAACCTTTGTCCAGTAGACTGGGAACAGACCGAGACTCTGTTTGTCACTGTCAACTTAGAACGAATCGCGTCGAGGACATCGATCTTAACAGACAAGGGTAAACCCCCACCGCATCATCGTATGGCCGATGGATCCGCAGCTCAGGCATGGTGGTATCTAGCTGACACTTCAATGCCTCTACTCCGCCTCTGACATAGTCAAAGTTCCACTTGCCATATGTTTCGAAGCCACCTGTGACAGCCGTCAGTATAACCCTTGAGGATGGAAGATGGTCACCTACAGCTTGCAAATTTACATATACGTTGGATGGAGGGCACCTCCATCAGCTGATCAAGCATCCTGGACACCCGCTTGTTGTTCTGTCAAAGGTGTTGAGGGACCTATCAAACCTATGAGGGAGGGAGAGGGGGGAGGCTGTGTGATAGCTGACCTTTTGCCCTTGCCCATATGATATCCCATGGGCAAGGGTTGGGAACACACCTTGTTGGTGGGCTCTATGCCTATAAGTTGTTGGCAGCCGTGACTCTATGTGTTCAAGCACTTTAAATGCTAGGTCATGTACCTGGTTCCAGGTACCAGACCAAGGCTGACCCAAGAGCACCCCAATCACCTGATTTTCCTGATCTAGGAGCAGGTGAGTTTTCCTTGAGAAGCCAGTTGTCAGCATAGCCCAAGCATGTTAGCAAATGGTCAACCTGCCCTCCCAGGGGAAATGTTCCATCCCTTCTTTGATCAGCTCCTCCCAACGGTACTCGCGTCTAGGCATATTCTCCAATCACTTCGCAGTCCAGGTGGCCTTGGTAACATAAATGTCGCTTGCGATATCCAGGGGCAACTGGACCATGGCTTCATGGGCTGCTTCCAGCCAATGTTTTTTCCAAGCGACACCCTTGGCCTTGGTGTCCCCTGTCTCCTGAAACTCTGCACATTTTCTCCGCCAATCCCTCTGGTATCACTTCTTTTGCTGCACCTGCCATTTCTCGGATCGGGTCTTATCAGCTCCCCTTGACTCCTCTACGTCGGAATGCAAGGGAGGCTGTGAAGCAGGAGGCATAGCATGGCCTCCTCCAAGGCCCCCTTCCTCCTCCGATGCCTCGATGTCTGTAAGAGGGTCGTAAAACAACGCCTTGGCCAAACCATCCATGGGTGCATCTTCAGCTTCCAACACCTTGATGTCCATTAGAGGGTCATAAAATAGCTCCTTGGCCAACTCATCCATGGCAGCATCTTCATCTTCATTGTCCTCAGCCTCCTCCGGCTCCGACAGGGGCCCATCAAAGAGGTCATGAGGGGCCTGGTACCCCTGTAAAATGGTGCGGATCGACACCTTCTGGGACTGAATAGATCTCCCAAGGTGACGGCATATGGTAGGGGCTATTGAATACAAGGTGAGCATAGCCAACCTGGTCAAGAGGGGGAGGGGCCCTAGCAGCCAAGGGTGAGGGGCAGGGAGGGGCGCTGGCAGCCAAGGACACACTCTGCACAGGAAAGAGACGCAGTGATCCCAGGGTCGAGGTCAGCTGCATCCACTCCCGGCTTTGCCGTATGCTCCACCAAGGAGAGACGCAGCAATCCCAGGGTCGGGGTCAGCTGCATCTACACCCGGCTTTGCTAATGTCCCTCAGAGCCACTGACGCATGGGGTTTCGGGTGGGGGGAACAGATAAGACCTTACCATTCAGCACCCTCCTCTCAACCATGACCTGTTGGGCCTGGGTTTCCCCCATGCCTGTAAGGTAAGAAAGATAAGGCCTATATGGGAAACACAGGTCAGTAATGCCTATGCAGCGCACCAAGGAATTTGAACATATGCGTAGCAGACAGCAGGCAATGTGGCAGGGCTGGCAACTCAACCCAACAAACCCATGTGTGAAGCATGCTGCTTGTCACGTGTGTGAAAAAGACTAAAGTGGCAACTCATCAAACTATGCTCAAAGCAGCATGTGTTATAACTTACCAAAGGGCATGTGGAAGGGGGCATCTGATGAGCCTTTGGGGCATTGGGCCATCAAGGGTGGATGGGAGGTTGATTGGCATCCTCCTTGAAGCGAGTTCGTGTATTGCTGCTTGTCTATTTCTTTCCCTATGTGTCACGTTTTAGCCACTGCATTGTTCACAATGTATTGGGCATGCACAAATCCTCAACATATGGCATCTTGCGTGCATGCAAGGGTCACCCAGTGTAGATCACAGCTCTGATAACATCATCAAACCTGCAGCTTCAAACCATCTCCGTATGAATCTTGGGAGCACCAGCTTCAACAGAAGCGACAAAGTGCGTTCCTACCCCTCAAGGCTAAACATCAATAAATGCTCAGCAGCAAATAAGACGTGTACATACAAACTGCTTGCGCTCCCCACTTTAGATTCGCAGCTAAGCTGCACCCATCAAACACCACACCTGCACCAACAACATGAATAGGATTTCCTGTCAGTCACAGTTTGTGGCCAGGGACAAGAATGCTGCTCGGAATGCCTCCCGTATGCCCTCCACCTTCTCTGCCTTGCATGCATATGAGATCAGTGCCCACTTTGATAGCTTTGGCCACATGCCTCAAATCAAGGCAGCACTAAAGAATAAGAATGCCCTGTTTAACATAGATCTCGCTCTCCCGCGCGTTGGGGGCAGCGCACGACAGACAAACGTGAGCATATGCTTGATGTTCTTTGAAAAATTCTGCTTAGCCTTTTTGTATGCAAGCATGGCTTGCTTAATCAAGCCATAATTGAGGAAAAGGCCTCTCTCTTTGTATCTGCTATCAGCGTGCCACCCAAATATGTAGTGGACAAGCTCCACAAAGCAGGCATCATGGCTATGAATACAGTNNGGCATTGGTCTGATCTATCGGAAGTCACAGCTGCCACCAGCTCAGGTCCTGAAGCAACTTTCATGCTGTTCCATCCATCAGTCCAGGTTGGCAGAGCAGAGTGAACCACGTACTGGCCATCAAGTCAAGGATGAATTCGTGGTGGTTGACAGCGCGCTCTGCTTTGAACATCACAAGGCCCACCATCAACACATAAAACCAGAGCAGTAGTGGCATCATACCCTTAAACGTAAAGCCGTCCTCCTGAAAAGGCGCTTGCAACCCCATGTGAACATACCTGTCAACACACAAAACCAGAGTGGCAGCAGCATCATACCTTTAAACATAAAACTGTACTCCTGAAAAGGCCCTTGCAACCCCCATGCGAACCCCCCATGTGAACATGCCCATATGGATGGAGTCCTCAAGTGAACAACTGATGACGCTATGAGCATAGTCTATTAACATGAAGGCACGATATACCTAAGGGCAAACGAATGACATTGCATCAGAACACGGGCAGTTAATGTCAATATCTGCAAATCATGAGCACAGAATGTCTCAGCATACCTACTAATCTCATTTTTTGCTAAAGTAACAATAAGTAACATGGTTATTCTAAATTATACAACGTAGACATGACTACTCTGGGTACAACATCCATGCCCCAAAAAGAGAGACAGAGAGGATGGTGCCCAGCAGGGCCAATCCTGCCATGCCAAAGGTAGAACCTACAATGCATTGCATTAGCCTAAAATACATGAATGGAATCAGAATAAAACATACAGTGTACAAGAAAAGATGGAGAGGGGCATGCCCAGCATGGCACCTGAGTTGTGGCAGAACCTACATTACATGTCGCCTTGTGTTAGTCAAAGGTGCGCGTGGTGAATAGTGCTGCACAGGATGAGTATAAGAACTGTGATTGGGGAGTTTTCTCACTATATTACAAAGGTAGTGTGCCTTGGGTCATGGTCGAGCCGGAGCTCCAAATCATCAAACAGTGTTGATGAGACACTGCCTGCTTCGTAATCGAGTGTATACTTGTATGTTCCGTGACTCACTATCTGCCATCTTGGGAGGAAGAATGGTGGAACCAGGAGGCAAATTGATCAAGGGCCATTCTCACCTGACGATAAAGTTCACAAATGCATTTCCCAAAGGCGAAGTGTATATTTGCTCTTTCGCATTTGTTAGCCTGTGGTGTGCAAACATTATGTCTGGGATGGACATAAAGTTCAGGTCTTTGCCAAGCCATAGCTCATCCTCACTGAATAGCCGGTGATTGATGGAGTTGACACGAAGCCAGGCATGGAGGCACCAGAGGCCACCCATTGTTAGCTTCGTTTTCCCAGGAAAGATGCTATGGAATCGCCCTGTAAATGTCCATATCGGATCATGCACTAGATGACTTACAACATGACGAATGTGAGCTGCCATGGGTCAATCAATAGGCCTAGCTCTGTTGGCTCACATAAGGGTCGCTTGACGCCGTGTGTGCATATGGATAGCTTGAATTTGTACTTTCCAGTTGTCGAGTATCCAGATAAAGGATCTACCCTGAACAATGAGGTGAAACTCCAGTGTAAGTCATTCCAACAGGATGACTGATGAGATGAGGAACTGCAGGGGTATTCCTGTGGCAACGAGGTTGTAAGTGTAGATGTAGTGCTCGTTTCTTTGGAGTGGACAGGGCAGACGATGTGCGAAGCTTTTTTGCTGGTCAGTGGGTGGGGGAGTCTGGAATAGAGCGTACCTACTCCCCCGAATCGGATCACCTGTGGAGAGTCGAACCCATGACTGTCATCCAACCCACTTTCATTAGCTGATGTGCATCCAGTGGCAGACATTACAGGCACCAGGCCCAAGCCTACAACACGTTGCATTAGCCCCAAAAGCCAAAAACAACTGGAATCAGAATAAAACATACCTACTCCCCCACATCAGTTCACTCAACAACTATTGTCTGACCCACTTTGATAGTTCCCTACATTACATGTCACCTTGCATTAGTTGAAAGTGCGCGTGGCGGAATAGAGCATACCTGCTCAACCCACTTTAATCATTGACTTGTGGCGGCAGAGGTCACGGGCACCAGGCCTGGCCAGGATGGAGACCAAAGGTGAGGGCGACAAAGAGAGCAATGATGAGGGAAGGAAAAAATCAATCCTGTGGGCCTAGGTATATATACAACCCCACTCCTTTTGTTTACTACAAACAAAACCTGGGAACTTCCTTCCTTGTTCGTAAACAACAGCCCACCCTGTTATTTATCCATGTTTGGGAGTTTCCAGAACGCAATCATGTATAGTCATATTAGGAAGTTCATTTATGTTTTTGGGTTTCTCTGTTTGGCCCAAACATCAGGGCGCGCATACTATATAAACCAGGAACCCCATTTAGATACGCTTTCTTCCCATCAATTAGTGTTTTGATACTGTTAGCGGTGCATAGGTTAGTATAATTCACAATGTACAGTAGACCGTGTGGTGGCGTAGAGCATGCTTTACATGTGATGTGCCTGGCTTGTGTCCACCCTCGTGCCTATGCCTGGGTAAGCTGACACGTCAATTGCAGGTCTTATTGGATGTCTGATATTCAGTCTAGAATGGTATGTGCAAAGTTAGCATATGGCAAGGGCTGATGGGAGATGCCCAACAGTCTAATAAACGCATACAAAATTTGGAGGCTGCAAACAGCAGAAAAAAACACAGATTGGTGGTCAGATTGCGAGGTATCCACACTCTCAGGCAAACTGACATATATTTCAGTCATCTCAGCAGGATGCAGCTAGCCAATTTTTGGATCTGGAGGCTCAGCAATTTGATTCCAGCAAGGAAGAAAACAGCGATGATAATTCGTGTAAGTTCATAGCAATAGCCATTCAAACATGCGCTGATTGTACACAAGCAATCAACGGGTTTATTGACGACTCTACGCATCCAAGGCCATCCTTAACTTCCTCAGTGCCATCGAGGCTGATAATCCCAAATCCACGCCCAGATTCGCACCTGGCTGTGGTCATTGCTCGCTATGAAGCTCGCAGAATGAGGGAAGAGAGGGAAGGCTATGAAATGTCAACAGGTGATGAGGAAGACAATGAGGATCTCGAGGTATATGTCGCTGTATGTTTCCAAGCCCCTAAAGGATGACGCTGCATGATAGGAAACTACTGTCCTTGCAGATGCTGCCTGGTCCTCTCTTGTGTCCGAGGCTAATCCACTTTGGAGGGTCCAGGTACATGTGAGTTGGAAGATGTCATATGGTTAACCTTTGCTCAAACCGTTTCTGAAGGAAGGTGATGAAAGGAAAGGCTACTGGTTGATATGTGAATGCCTTCAAGCCTGAGAATGCCTCAATAAGGCGATCGGATTTATTTATCCTCCCTCGAGGCCTTCGTGGCTGCTGCTTGAAGCAAACAGCCATATCATTGTCCATGAAGCTTGCATCAACCTGTCAATGTTTCCTCATCCATTAGATGTTACGTTCATTCCGGCAGAGGAACGGCATGAGTGGATCAGCTGGCAAGCAAAGCCTCAACAACAGCCTTTCATCGACTCCCCTCGCTGGTGCAGGCTATGTAAGGGAGCATTGCTCATTAAAAAAAAGGTTGCACCGCTCGTTCGCAGATATGCTGGGGACCTGGCCTTGTTGCGCGACATGAAGCAATGGCCTATGGTCGAAATTTGTCTGGTTCCTCAGCTGCAGCATGCCACCAAGGTATTTGACGAATTGGTGGAGGGTGAATACTGAGTTGAGACATGTCATGAACCTTGGCTTGTACACCCTGATTGGATTGGGCACTGCCCTGGTGGAGTTGAGCTCCAGATGCACATCCTGGAAAGAGTGCATACCTGGAATCCAAAGACATACTGGAATCCGCCCCGTCACCATCCGCTGCAAAAAATTGCACCTGGGATATGTTGCTTTGTCGACCAGCGGTACAAAGAGGAGTTTCAGTTACCCTTCGTGATGGCAACAGTTCATGTTGGCATGTTGGATGTAGCATATCCGAAGCCCACTCTTGATGAGCTCAATCTTTTCACCGAAGGGCTGGCTATAGGTGCTGAGCAACTGGACTTCCCAGCACCGTCTCCCATCTTTCTGAGGTCATTGTACAAGCAGTACATGGGTGCACCATTAGAGATAGGGCACAAAGTAGAGGTTCTTGTGCAATCTTGCCTCATGCAGGCTGTCGTTGTGGAGGTCAGAAACGAAGAGGTTATTGTCTGTGAGGATAACATGGGTGAAGAGTTTCCTGTTGAGGTTCGACTCACCCAAAGAGTGTTTGATCCTGGAGACTCAGTAAAGGTGTTTGTGTCAAGTTCACCAGCCTTCACCAAAGAAGGGTTGGTCCTGTGCAAAGAAGGGGATCACATGACTCTATTGGACCACATGAAGGAACAGGTTAGTATAACGATGGTATTGGGCGACATAGTGAACTGATGTCCAAGATAGGCCCATGTGAAGTCTTGGCAACTGGTGCCATATGACTGTCCTCAGTGGGCCAACCCTCGCCCGCTACAGGTTAATGAGGTTGTCAGGGTTATAAACCCTATCTCGCCATACTATGGGAGGAACAGTAGGGTCTCACGAGTGAGCATGGCGAGTATTGAGGTGATTGAACCTCAGATCAACCAGAAAGTACGTCAATTAATTTCAGTAATGGACTCTGTGTTAAAAATTGGTGTATAATAGTTCAAAGTGCCCCCGTGGTTTTTAGAGGCAGATGCCCAGCCAGTGCCTGGTATACATTCCACGAACATGGTAGGGGAGAGAAACTGGTGGCCGTGTTGGGTATACAATTGCTATGACAACCTCAAGAACACAGAGGTTGTAATATCTGGCTGTCATCACAAGAAAGGTTTGTATGGCAGGATACAGGAACACCTGAGAAACCATGTCATGCACGTGGAATTAATGTCCAGGTCCGGAATGGTGGACATTCACATAAATTATTTGTTGAATACGTGAGTCATCATATTCACATTCTTGTGAACATGCTCAAAATGGCACAGGCCAGCAGGTGGTCTAAACCTTCACTATTACTACATAGGATATCGCAGGCTTGCCATCCAAGGCCGCCAACCACCTGTCCGCCTTCAGCCACAACTCTGGGAGCGCCCCAGGAGCCCTATGCTGCCACCACCGCCACCTGAACTGACTGTACAACAAGGGCAGATGATCACATACAAGGATCAAAGTAAGTTCAATGCTTACATGCTTGGAACCAAGCATAATGCTGTTGTGGCTATAACAGCACTTCCTGCAACATGGCTCATGTGAGACAGTTTAGTCAACAAGCGAATATGGGCCTATGTCCGGAATACTGTGCCAGATGCATTTGTCATAGACAGTGGGTATGCGAGAGGACAGTTTGAAGGGGCAAAGGTGCTTATCCTGTCTGGTGAATGACCAGATGCCATTGATGTTAACACCAATGGTCAGATGATTGCCATTCCTTGCCAATTCCTGTTCCCGATTCAGCCTTCCTCGAAAGGCCAGTTTGTTGTGATCATCAGTGGAGACCGCATTGGGGAAATTTTCAAGACATGCAAGCCAAACAGTGCCAGCTTCTATCCCGTCGCTAAGCCAGGCCATTCCGGAGCTGCAGAGTTCATCATTGAGGCCAGCCATTTGGCACTAAGTGATCTCAAGTAGGCAAAGGTGACAGGATGCAAGTGAGGATTTGTTAGAACGTTTGTACACCATCATACCATATCTTATGCAGTTTTTTTTGTGAGCCAGAAGCATGTGGCCCTCTATGTAAAGCATTGACATAGAGCTATAAAAACAAAAACAAAGGCTTAAGGCTGACCATCCAGGTTATACAAGATCAAAGAATGGCCATGTGGATATGACCCAAAGCCTCCCATGCAGATATTGTTGGACAGCTGGGATCATAGCCAAGAGAGAGATGAAGCCTCTCTTCTCCTCCAAAAAAGAACAGACAGCGGTACCTACCCCTGTCGGCACATCGATGCAAGCGCCAATGATGCTCTTCAACATTGATATGTAAGCTTCTACATATATGACGTTATTGAGCTGACAACACCGTCCGACGATTGAGACACGAGTTAGAAGTGCGTGGCAAAAATATATTCAGGGATGTGCTCCAAATAAAGACGAGTGGTATAATCAATTGTTCAAATTTTCCCATTGATGCCAACCCCAAGACATCAATGCATTTCTGCGCACGCCTCAGGCTGGGTTCATCAGCTACTCCACTTTGTCCTTGGGCGTGTGACGGCCGAATGACTACTCTCAGTGTTGACAAGAATCTAAAAATAAACATGCACCAAAAGCTTTGACCATAGAAACTCGCAAGGGAAACCCAAGGAAGTCCATGCTGATCCTTTGGTTGAGACTACACTAACCATTTTTCCGAGTGTCAGTATTGCTGTTCAGTTAATTGCAAGTCCATTTGCCATCGCTCGGAGCCAAGTATACCTGCCAATCGCCGAAGCTATATTTATATTTAAGTAAGTGGCTGTACATCTCTTGGACACCTGCCAAAAATAACATTTGGATTTGGTTGCATTGTGACATTCTGATCACTATATTGCAATGCTTAACACAATGCCTTGCCTAGCCTTTCATGACCATTTACAGTCAAACAAACAACCCCCGAAAGTACCCTTTGCCCATTGAGCTGCCAAGAAAATAGATGGCATATGATCAACAGGAATCTAAAAATAAATAAGCATCTGGGTTTGTTTGCATGAAATGCAAAAAGATTTGGTATCACTGAATGAGTTATTATACAGATACATCGTGAATGATAGACTACACAAGAAATGGGTAGGTTAATGTTACATTGCAAGAAGACATCCCCATTCCCTCTACATTCACAACATAGATCTTATATCGAATCTTCTGAAGATAATATTATTCCCAGTTGTCCCAAATGGTTGCAGGTTTGAACAACATCTAGTTCACAATATGCCCCACCATTGTTGAATGCCTCGGCCTCCACATTTTCTGGAAAGATATGCATTGTAAAAAATGCGATCCTGTTACAGAACCCACAGATGGTCCAATGACAAACACCACAGGACCTCAATTGGTGTAAACTTCCCCTGCCACAGGTCAGAGCTCATGAACCAGTAGACAAATACATATACCATTTACATGATGACCCAATCTACCTGCTTAGCACCACAGCTCACCCGATTTACCCGTGCTGCGTTCAATTGCACAGCTCACCAGACACACACAATTGCAGTACCAATGTCAGTTTCTTTAACCGAATTGTGGCTATATTTGTAGAGCATGTGTTGCATGTTGGTATAGTGTGTCACCCTGAAGGAAGCCGAAGGAAGCGCGGGAGAAGAGGTGAAGATGAGGTAAGCCATAACTGTTTGCCCTCACCAAATCTGAAGAAAGCCCAAGCCTGCTGGCCTATACCCCCACAACACTATAGTGTGTCATCCTGAAGGAAGCCGAAGGAAGCGTGGGAGAAGAGGCGAAGATGATGTAAGCCATAACCATTTACCCTCACTGAATCTGAAGAAACTCAGAGATAACCCCAAGTTTGCTGGCCTATACCCCTGCAACCCTCACTTTGAACTCACCACTGACCAGAAGAGTGTTTCATGGAATGGGGTTTCCATTATGATTCATTCCTCAAACTCCATATTTGTTGTTCTGATATATGACACAGGTGACCTGGTTTGCTTCAACAGCCAGTCAATGGCTTGTGAGTCGCTCACAATATTCTATAACAGCAAGGTGCCATCTATTCAGACCATCCTCATTTCATCTTATTTTCAGAACTGTGCATCTAACCAGTTAGGTGTTTTTTTGATGTTGTCCTGATCCACTTACAACAGCATGGGCCTGGGCAAGTGCGTCAACCCATGTGAGACAGTGAGTGCCTTTGACCGGCTTGTGATCGCAAATTTCCATTTGACCAGTGGCCCATGTTTCCAGAAGCACTGACGTTCAATCAACGAGCTACTATGCACCTGCAACCCTTGCAAGTAAAAAGAAACCTTCACTCTTTTAGATGGCTTTATGCAGAAACCAGAGTTGTTTGTCCAGCATTTTAGAAGGCAAGTAAGCTGTCAGATATTGGACGACATCCCTGACTAGTCCAAAGGTTTGCAGCTGCTACAACTCTTAAAATAATGTACAACCAAGAGATCGCGTCCGTAGATGAACGATTTGTCCCTTTGGGTATGCTAATTTAATTGTCGTTATGCACCCTTTTCGATGTTGATACCATCTGTCAGAGGAACAGGCAGGAACATTGACAGTAGAGTCAGGCTCTCTGGCAGCCACATTGGTCGACTATTTTCCACTTATCAGGTAACTTAATCTCTGGTCAATGCTTATTATGCAGAAGACAGCTTATTGTACATAAGGTCATATTCCAATGTGGGCGCCTTTCACCAATTTCAGGTGCAAAGCCCTCAAGGTGAGAAAAGCAGTAGAAATAATGATGGATATACCTTTTGAAATACAAGGAAGACTTGGCAAGGGTGGGTTTATCAATAGTCTCNGTCCCAAATGATTACAGGTTTGAATGACATCTAGTTTGCGATATGCCCTGCCATTGTTGAATGCCTTGGCCTCCATGTTTTCCAGAAAGACATGCATTGTAAAAAATGCGATCCTGTTACAGAACCCATGGATGGTCCAATGACAAACACTGCAGGACCTTGATTGGTGTAAATTTCCCCTGCCTCAGGTCAGTGCTCATAAACCAGTAGACAAATACATATGCCATTTACATGATAACCCAATCTACCTGCTCAGTGCCAAGGCTCACCCAATGTACCCTCGCTGTGTTCAATTGCACAGCTTTCCAGATGCACGCAATTGCAGTACCAATGTCAGTTTCTTTAACCGAATTGTGGCTATATTTGTAGAGCGTGTGTTGCATATTGGTATAGTGTGTCGCCCTGAAGGAAGCTGAAGGAAGTGTGGGAGAAGAGGTGAAGACGATGTAAGCCATAACTGTTTGCCCTCACCAAATCTGAAGAAACCCAAAGTTTGCTGGCCTATACCCCCACAATGCTATAGTGTGTCGTCCTGAAGGAAGCCGAAGGAAGCATGGGAGAAGAGGCAAAGACGATGTAAGCCATAACCATTTCCCCTCACCGAATCTGAAGAAACTCAGAGATAACCCCAAGTTTGCTGGCCTATACCCCCACAACCCTCACTTCGAACTTGCCACTGACCAGATATGCGCCTCTCTTGTGGACGAATCTCTCAAGCTTGTTGGTGTCAAATGCATCAACTTTGACATTGAGTTCTCTGAATACAAGTGGGTTCTGTTCCCATCCCCAGGCTGCTTGTATCAGTCAGATGATCCTCTGCTTACATGACACTGGTCAAGATGTGGGTACCTTCTTTGTTCGCACTTGCCCCCCTGCACTCACAATGTGAGCACTGACAGAAAACTCAGACATGTGTGAGGGCAAACAACTAGTATATTTACCTGATGGAAAACCACAGGAATATGAGTACATATGCAACAATGTTAATACAGGAGACATACCTCAGACGTGCACAAGGGCAAATGACTGAGGTGAAACAGTAATCGATGTGTGGAATACATACACTATGATACAAAAGATGTGAAACAGGTCGCTATGGATGTGGTAGTGGTAATGGCTTGACAGTGAAAGAGAACATAGTGAGTATAGCATGGAAAAGAAAATGTAAATCTTCAAGGTATGTACAAATACAATAAGAACAGGGCGCATTTGACGACGCATGTGATAGGGACTCTTTGTGGCAGTGAGTTGGGTGATACATGATGTCAACTGGGCTTGGATCCTACGCGTTTGGTATTCCAACACATGATTCATCATACAGTGATGTACCATGATAGGGTGCAGGGAGGGAAGAGAGGGCGAGAAGAGGGGGGCAATAGTGCAGGAATGGTGCAGGGCAACAGGAGAGATGGGCATGAACAAGAGTGAACGTGAGTGAGTTGAGTTAAGATATAACATGTGCAATTCCATGGATCACGATGAACTTGCATGTTCATCAGTGGTTCATTGTGATCACCCAGCTATCTACTTCAAGCATTGTGTGTTCATGCTCCAGGAACAGCCATGAACAGTCAGCATGATCAGCATGCTTGATCGCATCAATATCTAGTTAGTGCTATGAATCACTGTGATCCACAGTGATCCATTGTTGTCCAGCATGAACCAGCATGAATGAGTAAAAAACCATCATAAACAAACCTAAATTTTGGGATTTTGTCCAATATGGACCATCATAGGCAGCCAATAGGAAAGCCTGTAAGCTGACCTCTATTCAGCTTGTTGTTCTGGGAAAGAGATGCATAGTCAAGTTTCTGGACTGCCTCACATGCAGATTTCAATGTCTGCCATAGTTGTACATGAACTAATGGTACATCTGCCAAGGGAGCTCGAATAGGCTTAACTGATTCAATGGTGGAAAGGATGGTGACAGTTGTGACAGTTGTGATGATGGCACAGCAATAGCCACATTGTTACCATGAGCCAGAATATGAGAAGGAGTACTGTTGTGAGCCTGTAAAAATTGAGAAGTAGCAATCACCATAGCATTGTTAAACATGTCTGAGGTAATGGCCAGATATTTATTGCCTTGGGGCAAACTCAAAGACCATCCCTTTGGGGAGTTTGCCATAGCATCAGCAAATTTGGGGGCTCTCTGCAGAGGCCTCTACAGCACTGCAGATGTACCACAGAGCCTGCAGGACCTGGAGATAAGGTATATGTCCTGTGCAGCACTGTGGCATCTGTGGCGGCCTGTAGAAACCATCTACACCAGTAAACCACAGAGTCCCACAGAGTCTCACAGAGCCCCACAGAGCCCCACAGAGCCTTACAGAGCCTGGAGAAAAATATGTTCTGTGCAGCACTGCCACAGTCTACTGGGAATCTGTGGCAGATTATGTTCCATATTATGTCATCAGTTATACTATATTCCATATCATGTCATCAATCAATCATATATTATATAAGTAAATTAAAGTAATACATGATTCATAAATAACTTGCACATTGTCAGGATTGAACTCACAACCTTAGAGCGCAGCCGTTGCAATAAACCATTACACTAAACTGCCATTGTCATCCTGGCTACAAAAATACATATATCCTATATCCTCTGCAGTGGACTTAGTCTTGAAATCGCTTTCACTCAACTAAAACCTAATTTCCGACTCGGATTCTACAAATCCAGGCTCATGTAAGTGACAATAGTTGTAGTATGGATGAAGGCGCACAACTCTTATCACTGGTAGAAACTGTTCCAACCAATGGTTCCTAAGTTATTTATGTTTAGCCATTTGCAGACAGCTGCATTTCTGATACAGAGCCCCACAGAGTCCCACAGAACCCCACAGAACCCCACAGAACCCCACAGAGCCTGGAATAAAGGTATATGTTCTGTATAGCACTGTGGGCACTGCAGCTATCTGCCAATATTCTGCCAAGTCACTGCCAAGTGTTACAATTTCTTTATTTTTCTATTTCTTGATTACATAAGACGCAGCCACAGGAGGGTTATGTCAGCAACGATAGGATGGTTGACTCATCAGAAGTCAGGAGGGAAAGGTCACATGATTGACTCATGGGGAACATGAGGTCAAAGGTATATAAGGAGTGGTTCATAGGTAATGCTCCTTAGCCTTATGATTGTTTCTGTCATACACAGACCAACTATCGCTCTTCCCTTCTCACTTCTCAAACCTTGAGGTTTTGTTGGAACAACCTTCTAACATAATTGTAAGGCTTTATACCTCACCATTTGACTCAACGACGAGGAGCACGATCTGCTCATCGTTACACAAGGCAAACACACATTCATCTTTCGTCGACATCACCTATGTTCTAGGCGACATTGACTGTTTCTTATTCTTTGGTGACAAACAGCTACTGTGTCAGAGAACGTCCTTGGCTGTAGAGGCAGCATCGACGAGACCAGTAGTGCAGTGAGTGAAAACCTTGGACTAGGCGATAAAACAGTCAGGAGGACCTTCATCTCTACGTGGTGTAGGTGCACCAGTACAGACCGAGCCTGATTGCTGTTGGTTGACAACGAAAGAAAACTTGCTTGACGTGCCGTGTATCAAGGAGAACAGTCTCAGAATACCAATAACGTATCAGTTCTTTGAACTGAGCACAAGGACATCCGAGTGAAGCCCCGGGCACCACGTCTTTCAAGTCAACCGTTGGAACCCCAGTCGACATCGTCTCATCTGAGATTGTCACACATACAGCCGAACAAACAGGTAGTTGTCAGTAGTGCTGAGAGACTGAAACTATCGAAGATTTTTGTTACAGAATGATACACACCTTTGACAACAGGCATTCTGCGGATTGTTACATAACAATCTTATCATAATCTTATCATCACTCTTGGTCCACTCGTCACAATGGATCAAGTTTTCCGTTACATATTACCCTTCACCAACATGATGTTGAGGGAGATCGGAGTTGCCTTCGAGGCAGAATGGGCGTGAGGATGCGCGATTACAAAGAAAGTCCAAAAGAAGGTCGCTTCTGTGGTGGACAGGTGACAACGTGATGCCCACATTAAGGCATATCATCGTTGGCTCAAGGAGCAATGGAGAGAGAAATGACGAATGGAGCAAGAGGCTCAGCGTGAGGCAGAACAACTCGAGGAGGCGTCGATTCGCAAGCAGGAGGAAGCATGGAAAGTGCTTATGCAGGAGAAGCGAGAGAAGCTGCTTCGTAAATGGCGGCTCAAGGAGGCAGAACACAAGGAGGTGTTAGATTACCAAACGCTGGTAAATCTACTCAACAACATGGAGACGGACTCCATAATCCGAAAAGCATTGTTCAACATGCCATCAAACATTCAACTGTTAATACGTGGATGGAACGTCATCACGTTGAAACATGAGGGACTGGTTTTGTCCACTGAAGAGTGGAATTGTTTGATGCACACGCTTAATGGAAACATCATGAAGCCACAACAGTATGCCAGTCGAGAACAAATGAAGTCCGAGTCAGTCCGGTATTCACCTTATGAGAAAAGAAGGTGTACACCATCTATAAGGCGGAACCCATTACTCCAAAAAACTACAAAGGGTTGGGAGTAATGGGCAGCAGGACATTGAGCTTGGACTACTTGCTCCCTGCAGTGGGGGAAGAAACGATAG
The DNA here is from genome assembly GCA_032173475.1 of Amanita phalloides. Taxonomy (NCBI): domain Eukaryota; kingdom Fungi; phylum Basidiomycota; class Agaricomycetes; order Agaricales; family Amanitaceae; genus Amanita; species Amanita phalloides. Next base: position 123,157 of record JAENRT010000033.1, on the reverse strand, counting down.
AGGAACAGACGAAACGGATTGCAGAATGGGCTGACGGAGTGGAATCTAAGTTACCAGGCAAACCGGGTCACTATAGATGAACGGCAGCTGAACCATGGAGACAAAGGGGATACTGTTATATGTATCTCTTCGAGCCAAGATATTACAACAAATATAAATGGCCAAAATATCCTACCATGGAAGAAGTAACGTCATGGGCACCTATCCTGAGAAAGCGGGATGTCAGTTTTGCGATTCGTGATGGAGACAAAGACGGGGTTTATCATATCTATCCCAGCGATGAGATTCTACTTGAGGAAAACACCGCAGTACGAGTAGAAATGCCATACAAATGGGAGGATATTGATACATATGGAAAAGATTACTGGTGGAAGAAGATCACTCTTGGCACAGCCAAGAATGACGAGGAAGTTGTATATCCAAGGCGGACATATGTGCAGGCGGTTCAATCCAATCATTTCCAGGGAGCTGGCAGATGGATTACACGTCAGTTCATGACCAACTGGTTTGGAGAACTGTCAGGCGATTGGTTCAATGAGGAATTGAAAGAGGAAATGCGAATGCGGCTGGAAGCAGTACATCC
>JAENRT010000033.1:18161-122314 GCA_032173475.1 Amanita phalloides | reverse complement strand
GCAGGTTCTCCTAATTCGACCAAGTATTTGTGGATAGGTAGCACAAGAGACAAACGCTCCTGAAAATCCATGAGTTCCTTGAGTTGGAACGGTTCGTGGGCCTCCAGCTTCCGTCTGATGTAAAATATTCGTTCTGCTACTGCTGGTAGCTTGGCTGCCATCTGCTGGACTGTTTCTGGTGCCATCTTCGGTATCCATCGGAGTGTCCGATGGAAGTGTCCCTGACTACTCTCAGGTACCACATTACTAGAGTCTGATCTCGTAATTCCTGTTGGTACGTCTTCTCGCATGGGCGAGGAGGAGATTTGGGCGGTGGTGGTCGAGGTGGGCGTCGGTGTAACGGGACTACGAGGGTCATTGGTCTGTGGGATATGTGACTCCGGCACGATGTCATTAGGGTCGAAGTCGGAAGGGGTGTCATCGCGTGGATCAATAAGCCTGGGGGGTGTAGCGTTGAGCCTAGCGATGAAAGGGTTAAGGGATCGTCCTTGCTCATCGACTGCATGGTAGGTGGAGTAGATATGTGCAATGGGCGAGGAGGAGCAGGAAGACATATAGTTTCGGTTTGTTTTAGCGATGCAAGATTGCTGGGGCTAATGGAGTCGTCTTCTGCTTTTATATGTCTCTAGAAGTTCTTCCGCATTTGTCAAGTTGTGTTCAGGTTCCCAAGTGTTATGTGACGTGTCATAACCTTTCCATTTGACGAGATATTGATACGAGTTTCCTTTCTTGCGATGCGTGATGATCGCTTCAACTTCATACTCTTCTTGTCCATTGATGAGGCCGGTGGTGGTCTCGTTTCATTTGGTCCATGTGCATCGGTTTCCTTGTAGGGCATAAGGAGTGCTGCATGAAATACTGGATGAATTCGCCTTGGCTTGTAATTTTAGTCTGTATGTCACTGGTCCTAGAACTTTTCTATAGAGAACGGTCCTTCCCGTTAGGGCGAGTTTTCGTGTTTCATATGGTATCCAGAGATTTCTGGAATCTAACCATACTTGTCACCTTCTTTGAAGGGCTTAGAGTGGCGCATAGTGCGTTGTGTCATTTTTAGACGGTGCTAGTTCGTGTGCGGCTAGTGCTTCTTCTCTTGCTTGTGTAGCTGTTTTTAGATGTGCATCTGCAGCAGGGTGCATCGGTGCGTTTTACTACTTCTGGTAGTGCTACTGGGTCTGTTCCATACATAAGGTGAAACGCGTTTGTTTCAGCTCTTGATGGTGGTGATTATGTGCAAATCGGCAATGGGTTAGAATTCTGCTCCAGTTGGCTACGTCATAGGCCGCAAGAATATTCGGAGATAGATTTCGAGTTCTGATTTAGGCGTTCAGACTGCCATCAGTCTGCGGATGAAATGCTGTGCTCATGCGATGCTGATCTTGAGCCGCGCTGTTATCTCCTTGAAGACTTTTGCTGCGAATTGCGGTCCACGATCTGAGATCATGACGTCAGGGAGACCAAAGCGTTTGAATACTCTTTGATGTATAGGCGTTCTGTTTGCTCAGCGTAATTGTTTTATGGCAAGGTGATAGAACTACCCCCTTTGTAAGGCCTTGATCGACACCGACAAGAATAGAATCATAACGTCCGAAGGGGCAAGTCGGTGATGAAATCCATAGTTATCTGTTGAAAAGGCCGTTGGGCGTGGGAAATGATAGGTGTCAAAGGCACGGCAGTAGGATGAGTATTTGGTTTCATCTGTTGGCATGTGCCACAGCCATCTGTATATTTCTTTAATAACACTGTCATTCCAGGCCACCAATACCGTGCTTTTAAGAGAGCGAGTGTTTTAAAGAAGCCAGGGTGTCCTGCGCTTGGCGATTCATGGTATTCTTTGATGATGTCTCGTCGAAGATCGAGATCGTCAGGCACATAGGTGATGCCTTTGTATAATAATAGATCTCCTTCAAATTTCCAGTCGGAAGATATTGTTCTAAATGAGGTGGGGTATTTTTGGCAAGGCACTGTTTGATGTTGTTAACAAACGTGTCAGTGGCATGCTATTAATAATCCTTTCGCGAAGATCTAGTGAGAGCGATTGGATGAAACATAGTTTCTGGAGCATAGTGACTTTTCGTCGTCTTCTTCTCCTGCAGCGTGATCAGGGCGCGCGGATAGGGTGTCAGCTTTGTCAGTTTTGCGCCAGGTACATGTATTAGTTCGAGATTATATCTGGATAGATTATTCCACCAACGAGCTTGTCTTGCTGTCAAGCGTTGGGGAGCGCGGTAATAGGTTAAGTTTTTATGATCGCATCGAACAATAATGGTATGGGGTGCTCCAAGGAGGAGGTATCTCCATTCTTCGAGTGCGCGAATAATAGCATAGAGTTCTCTGTCATAGATTTTGCCAATGCGTTCTGTTGGATAATGCGTGAGAGAGGTATCCACATGGGTGAATTGTTCATTGCTATCCGCTTGTAGTAGGGTAGCACCTATAGCCCATTTGGAAGCATCAGTTTCCAAAATAAACGGTTTAGTTGCATCTGGCATAGCTAAGACAGGGGCAGTCATAAATTGTTTTTTTAGGAGGTCAAATGACACTTGGCATTCTGCTGACCAGTCCCAAATTTTGTTCTTTTTTGTTAAGTCGTGCAAGGGTTTTGCGAGGTGTGCGAAATGAGCGATAAAACGGCGGTAATAATTGCCAAAACCTAAAAATGAGCGTACTTGTTTAACCGTAAATAGGAATGGCCATCCCTAATTCCGGCTAATTTGATCGATCCATTTTGACTGTATTGTGGATACAATCATGCCAAGGAATTCCACTTCTTCCTGGGCGAATTTACATTTTTCCAATTTTAGAAAAAGATCGTGGTTTTGTAGGCGTTCCAGAACGCGTTTAGTTTGTGACTCGAGTTCTTCTTTTGTGCTTGCACAAATCAGGATGTCATCCATGTAGATGACCAACCATCCTTCATCAATCATGTCTCTGAAATAATCGTCCATCATTGCTTGAAACGTTGCTGGCGAGTTTCGGAGTCCAAAGAACATTACTGTTGGTTCAAACAATCCTCTGTTGGTAATGAAAGCGGCTTTCCATTCATCGCCTTCTTTGATCCGGACATTGTTATATCCCCATCTGAGATCAAGTTTTGTAAAGTAGTGTGCTCCTTTAAGCTTGATCATGAGATCGGAGATCAGGGGTAAAGGATATGAATTTGGTTTAGTCCATTCGTTTAGGTACCGATAGTCTTGACACGGTCTCAAGGCTTTACCATCCTTTTTAGGAACAAAGAAGAAGGGCGATGCTTGTGGCGATTTTGATTGTTTGATATATCCTTTTGCAAGTTGTTCTTTAATCCATTCGTCTAGCGAATTCTGTTCTAATGGGGACAGATTGTAGATCTTTGATTTTCGAGGGATGAATCCTTCTTTTATTTCGATGGCGTGATCCCATGGTCTTGTCTCGGGAAAACGTTCTGAGGCTTCTTTTTCGAATACAGAATTCCATTCTGAGTACTCGAGAGGTACCTTTACGTCCTCAGCAGAGCTTGGTACTGCCAAACCTTTATAGCGATGCTCCATCTGTTGTGCTGGGGTGAATTTGCGGATCGCTACTTCCGAAATTGATTCCTCAGCCACATACAGCGAGCTGACCTCTGTCTGGGCGACAGTCCCACTGTGTGACATCGTGTACTGTTTGACTAGAGCGTCGTCGTATTCTGCCACATCTTCTAGATCCATTTGGACCCAAAGACTCCGTATTCGTGCGCAGATACTGTCTTTTTCGGAATTACGGAATTCCAGAGTTTTCTCGCACCAATATATTATTGGGTTATGCTCCTCGAGCCAGGCAGCCCCAAGATAAAGGTTTCTGATCTCCTAATGACGTTCACCCAAGAACCAGGTGCGTCATTACTTTTGTTGTTTATGTAAGGTGACCAGACACCTTTCCTGTGATCTCTCCTGCTTCGTTTCTGATCCATCAACGTTCCTGACTTGATGGATTGTCTGAGTGGTACACGCTCCATTTATGGGCAATGGATGCATCAATGAACAGCCTTCTGCTCCGCCAGTCAACCAAGGCAGTTTCAGTGGGTTTATCGGACTCGATGGATATAGGGATGGAAATCTTCTTATTGGTCAAAGATTTTACTGTTACACCGCAAATATAGATAGAATCCGAGGGAATAGGATCAACATCCACTGTTGTGTGACCCTTGGTTAAAAATCCTGTTCAGCTAGCAGATTGAGACGATCTTCTGGAGACAAATGCGCCATCAGACTCTGATGGCCGTCATTGTGGTGTCCTCATTGGCATCTTCTAACTCTTCTTCGTTCCCCTCAGCCTCGTCACCCTCCAGTTCTGTGGAGGCGGCTCTGATGTGACGGCGGGGTCGTGACTCCTTTACTCCTTTCTTAAATCGTTCCTTTCGGTTCCCTTTGTGTGGCTTCCTCATGGGGCATTTTGATGATTGATGACCCCCTTTGTGACATATGAAACACAATCCTTCTTTGACGTGTCATTCTCTTTCTTCTTTTGAAAGAGCAGCGATAATAACCGCATCAACATCCATGGCATCTGGATCTCTGTGTCTGGGCGAAGGTCTTCCATTCCCTGCTGTGGATAGTCCGGCTAAAACGCCTAGCCTGCTTTTGGCGTTTGCATATCGTTGGGCTGCGTCATACCATCCCTGTAGATTTGCAGGGTTCTGCATCAAGATCTGATGGACGCATTCAGGGGGAAGTCCTTCCGAGAATAGAGGCGTGATGGCGGCTTCTTCTCTAATTTTAGACTTCTTGATCAGTTCCTTGAACTTATCCATATACGCTAAAATAGGCATCTTCTTCCGCATTCGCACGATTTTGTATAACTCCGTCATTGCTCTCCCAGGGCTGTCCACTTGTTTCCAATTGGATAGGAACGCTTCTTTGAAAGCGGCCCATGTTCCCCAGTCAGGTTGTTCATTAAGGTCCTCGATTTTAGCAAGTTTCCATTGAGCTGCATTGCCTGTTATATTCATAAATGCGAAGATGATCTTTTTCCGATCTGTGTTATAATCGGTGTTCAAAATGAAGAACATCTCGCAATCATTTATAAATAGCTCGGCTAATTTTCGATTGCCTTCGAATTTAGTGGGCATAGGACCCTTGATGCTGCGATTGTTGTCTGCTTGTGCATCGGCCATGTCTACGTCTGGCGTACTGGGTGTAGGTGGTGTGGGTGGTGGTTCTGATGGAGATGTTGGCGGTGGAGTTGGTTCTTTTGGCGGTTCGTGTGGCGGTTCCTGTTTTGGCGATGGTGGAATGATCGGCTGTGCGAGGTCTAGAGATAGAAGGGGTTTCGGTGTGTTTCCTAATGAGGATATGAACTGTAAAGGACTAGGCTGTACGGTTTCTGAGTCCTGTTGAAACGATTTAAATGGGGCAGTCTCAAATAGGTCACTGGATTCTTCTAGATCTGCTCCTTTGAGCAAGTCTGAATCCGAGTCACTGGGTGCGCGGAATTTCCCCTTTCCGCTGGAAGATTCTCAGCAGATTCGGTCCTGAGGTGCTCAGGGACGTTGTCGATCCCTCCAGGTACGTAGTAAGGTCCTAAGAATGCTTCGTCCTCTAGATATGTTTCTTGTCCTTCAGAGAAATAGGTCCAACGCGATTTGTATCTGTTAAATGTGACTTCTACTCCTTCGAGGTAGTAATGATTCTGGAATTTATGAGATCCGTTGGGTGGGCGATTCTCTTTTTGTGGTGTCCAGAAGTTACTGGGTGCGACGAAGGAATCGTCTGATTTGTATTTCCAGATCTGATCGCGGGTATCCTTGTAGATCTGAAGTCCGTCAAGAACGTAGTTTCCTCTGATCCCTCTTAGTAGCTTTATTGGGTGGTGGAGCTCCTCTGGTGATACTCCTGAAATCTTGAATAGGGTTCCGGTACCAACCGGTCTGGGAAGTTCGACGGTTGAGCGCTAACGAGCTGGTACTCGAGCTGTCTTGGTAAGTTCGACTTAAATTGTTATGGTGACAAGTCGTCTCCAATCTAATCAATGACGTAATGCCCACGAAGGATTGTCGAGACAATAACAATGAAGAGTCTGGGCGAAACGCGATTGAGTAGACAGCGCTAAGTCCAACGAAGGAGACTCAGCTTTGAGAACAAGTGAGGCGGATTGAGAGCGCTTGAACAACGACTTTGACAATCTCACAGAACTTAGAGTTCCCAGAGATGTAACTGTTGTATTACAAGCTAAGTCGAACTTAAGGTTCGACCTAAACAAACTCTCGTATTTATACGTAAACCTACTGTCTTCTAAAAGGTAGTGAACGTGTTAGAGAATGATATCATAGCTATGAGATCATAATGCGTCATTAGTGATATCATAGCGACGTCAATGAAACGAAACGATGGTAAGCATATGTCATAGATGAAAAGGGTCACGCTTATGTGAGCAGTGACATTGCATAATCATAGAGGAGATGTGGCGATGCATAGATAGTCAGGAAAGGAAGGTGCTGACATAAGAAAATGAAAATGTTCGCATAGGTTGTAACACTTGTCAAGGCTCAAAAATAAATGGATAAGTTGTGGGGACTGAACAGCTCCCCAATCTTGAAGATAGAGCATCATTAACTTATCGAATTCAATCCAGAATGGTACTTGGCCAATAATGACTCCAATCTCTGCCTCTACTTCTACACAATTCAATTGCTCTTTAAAACATCATGTGTTGCGAATCCACTAAGTCCATTGAGCCATTTCCACTCTCACCCTGCCTGTTGCAGAACTATCATCACATTCCTGAGTCCCCTGCCCCTGCCACCTCCCCAGGCCTCGCTCCCATCTCAGTCAGATCTATTCATCACTTGGACTAAGGAGATCAGCAATGCATTGGCAACGCATTGCCAATGCACCTTGGAAATGGCAATCTTGTTGCCTTTAACACCAGCAGTTGGGTTGTCCAGGTGGACAACCCATGGCCACTGGAGTTTGACAGAATCTGGTAGTGGAATGGTCCATGAATTGTTGACGTGTGTCATGCATTGACAGTGCATCGCCAACGCGTGACATGTGTCGACACTGCATTGCCAATGTGTGACATGCGTGGGCTGCATTGCCAATGCACAGTGGTGCACTGGCATGTGTGGCGAACAGTGATGGACCACGAATTGTCCAATTCTGCAGTCCATACATATAACTTGTTTAATATCACTTCTAGGAACTTTGAGAAAGTCATTCTTGCTGGTTACCACTGGCTATCAGATAAATATAAACCTGGTGATAGAATTTTTCTTTTCGGTATGTGGCTCATTCTTCAGTAGTAGAACCGGAGCATGCTGACAAGGTCTCATTACAAAGGATATTCCCGAGGCGCCTATCAGGTTCGAGCACTTGTGGGAATGATCAGCAAAGTGAGATTTTCTTACTGATGACGCTTACCTCTGAGCTATCCCCAGGTTGGACTCATTTTGCCAGGCAATGAAGAACAGATCCCATTGTATGTTTGTCATTTATTGTCAATGCACAGTTTTTCAGATTGTTGTCAGTGCTTTCGAACTGTATGCTGATCTGAATAAGGGTGGTGGTGACAAGTTTCCTGAGCATTTCAAGACAACATTCTCTCGTCCAGATGTAAAAGTCCACTTCCTTGGGGCCTGGTGTGTCTAAATAACTCTAAACTCAATCCATTTATGCCTGACCAGCATTATCAGGGATACAGTTTCCTCCATTGGTGTGATTAGAGGAAAGAGCTTACGAATGATGGATGAGTTCAATGATGGTATCTGTTATTTTTGACATGCACTTGCATTGGATGAGCGCTGTGTGAAGTTTCTGCCTGAGTATGTACTTGGTGGGAAGTCATACATACCTCCATCAGAAGACCCTAGGGGGGATAGAGACCATGACAGCATCAAAGAAGTCTGGTTTTCAGGGTGCCACTCCGACATGTATGTTTGTTCCTGAGTTCTAATCATCCCACTGTTGCATCTGATGTTTGTCCATACACAGTGGTGGTGGCGGCCAGAGCAATGCAGAGCTGAATAATGCTTCCGTTCCAGTCCTCTGGATGGGAAATGAAGCTCTTATCACTGGTCTTAAGCTGCACCCATCTCAATTTGAATGGAACTGGGACAAACTACAGGATAGTAGACCCAAGGAATCACTCACTCTAGCATGGCGCTTTCTTGAAATTTTGCCATTCAAGTGGTTGTCTTATACTGAGAAGGCACATTACACCTGGTACTACAGATCATCTTGGCAAATCGATATGATTGTTTAATGGAAGCTTTCAGGTGGCCCCATTTAGCTGGCATTCATGAGATCAAGCCAGGCCAGAAGGTCCATGCATCTGTCACTTTCATACATGGCAACTATAAACCGAAAGCAACACTTCCAAAAAGCAAGACTGAAATAAAGTGGGAACACATACTTAGCAAGGGAGAGAAAGATAACATTGATTGGGTGGATGGGCTTCAGCATCTGTTGGAAATGGACCTTTTCGACTATTCAAGCAGTGCAGTGATAATTGTTGAGCTAGCCAAAAATGATATTCACAACACTTTCTTCACTGGGCATCTGCAATTCATGGCTTCATTTTGTATGTTCAGCTCCATGGTTGCTGTTAGCATTATTCCTTAATATTTCTAGCCCAAGGAGCTCAAGTGATCAACAATGCTGATCCCAACCTTGAGTTAGTCTGTAAGATGCTCAGGAACGATGCTGAAAAGGTGAAAGAAGCTGGCATGTTGTTATTGTGTAAGGTTGCTGCTTGGGGTATGTTTTTCAACCTTTTGCTTGCAATCTAACTCTCATCATGCACTGTCTTCACGCTGCAGGATCTTCAGCCATACTGGAGGATCTTCCCATGGATAAACTTGCAAAGTGGATTACCATTGACAATAATAAACTGGTTTTCAATATATTGGAGCTGGTTGTCACACAATACGAGCTGACACGTACTTATCATGAACTCGATCCATCTTCTGCCAGTGAAATCTACGACACAGTGTGAGATGCTGCTATATTCTTCCAGTTTTACAATTGCTTCAATGGAGTGTCAGCATCGAATTCTGATCTTGAGAACAAGATCCAAATCGAATTTACGAGACTAGAATTATCAGACGATGTCGATGGTGCTCTTGGTATCCCTACTATCATCAATATCATGCCAAATCTCTATTGCAATGGTGTCATCAATATTGTCATCGAGAAGGAGAACTCTCACTCAGATTACTATGGCTTGAGGGTCACCAACAACACTCCAAGCGACTTGTACCTGGCAGTCTTGTCCTTTGACCACATTGACTTTGGCATGTACAATCGCAGTGAGTAACTGTGCTCAACGCATGACTAATGTTAGTATCATCTCTCTGACCTATATGCTAGCAACCTACAACACAACACCCACTGGACAGTTTAAACTTGAACAGCTTTTGAAAGCAAATGGGGGATCACAGCCTGTTGGGTCGTCCACTCCATGCTTGGGTTACATCCTCAATTATGGGTGAGAAACGGATGTCCAACTCATGAAGCTGTTATTCTTTCCCAAGGAAGCTGCTGATGTTTCAAAGGTTGACCCTTACAGCTTCTTTGATTCTGACTCTTATCTTCAGCCTGTTGTATGACAGTCTGTATGGGACAAAAACATTATGGTAATGTCAGGCAGTGCACCACTGTGCATTGGTGCATGACATGCATCATTGTGCACACCTTTGATGCATCAGTGCAACAAGTGAGACATGCCATACTCTGTGCTGGTGGCTGTGCAGTGCATGCACCAATGTTGCACAATGCATGCACTATTGTTGAGGTCAATGATACATGAGTGCAAGATTGCATTGTTATTAGATTTTGTTAATGTCTGAGATTCCTGTTAGACTCTCACATTACATATTGCTGTTCTTGGTATTTTCATTATATTTCTATGCAAACAAAAAAAAATTTTTAAAAAATGGCAACTTGTCTGATAGCCATGGACTTCCTCTATTTGGAATAAGTGCAAATATTGCACTGGTGGCATGCTCATGTCAGGTATGGTGCATGCACCACTTGTGCACCATTGTGTTAGATCATCTGAATGAGTGGAATCAACTGGAATGAGAAGATGCATCTTGTGCACTCTCAGGTGCATCTGGTGCATCAGTGTGCATTGTGTCATGTCTAAGCCCCATACACCCTCATGCACTGATGTGCACTGATGCACACTGATGCACACTGATGCACACTGATGCACATTGATGCACATTGATGCACATCAGTCCCATACAGTCAATCATACTGTTGGTACCATCATCATTCCTATTGTTCAACAATTGGTGAAACTCAACAGAACTAGGTGATATTTTTCAGTTTGCTTGCTACTTGTATACTTGTACTTCTGAAGAGTTTGTTAAGTCGTGTACGAAATAGTATTTCAGTCAGGATCCGCCTGAAGAACTCACACCTGAACAGTATTACCAACATATTGTCCAGTCATGTATTCCGTCACCATTTCTCACCTTTTGTCTTTAGCAGATTGGTGAAGTTGAACTTTCAAACGTCCTCACGGGTCAATATCATTGATGCCCAGATGCTCATATGACCTTAACATTGAATACGTCATATGTCCCCAGCTTATGATGTTCATAATTAAGCGCCCCGGAACGGAATGCTCGTCAAACGCCGCGGGGCATAAATATATAGGCGCATTCGTTACAATGAATAGCATCTGTATTCGCTTAAAGGCTTTCTGCGCTTCCCGATGCACTGCTGGAGGCCAAGCGAAAGCTGACAGGACAGGCGGCAGGGCTACGGAGGCGATTAGTTTGGTAATGTTTGGGTTGGGGACTAGCAACAGACCATGTTGATTCACCTGGCACTCATCTCGTTGGGGTTGGTTTCAACTTTCTTTTCTTGATACGTGAATGCGTGAACACTCAAATACTCACCTTGGGATTCTTCAGATGAGGGTGTAACATCGTGGTTTGCTAACTTTTGTAAGCATTCGATAGTTACAACCTGACATGTGTCCCTTGTCAATGTCTCTTCTTGACGTCCCCGGGTAATGAATGCAATTATCGATTACCTGTCTGCAGAAATGGTGTACTAGTACCTAACAATAGCTGCATCTGAGATCCATATGTATCTCGACATTTAGCCCATGCTTATTATGTATATATTATTATTAGGACAAGCGTCCAATTAGAAGCTACTTTTTTTAACATCACTAAATCCATAATGCCGTTTACCCTAGTATGCTGCCGATGTTCAAGATCATGATTCCGGAGCGAGCGAGCGAGCATCATGTGTGAGCGATGTTGATGTTAAAATCGTCTTTCTCTATTGACTTCTCGACGCCATGCACGCGTCTTCAGAATATCACGTAACTCGCTGCGATGGAAATGATACTTTGGTACCATTTATGCTACATGTTAAATACAAGGTGCCAATCCTGCATCCAGCCCAGAAGGAGTAATGTGTGCACCAATATCACCAGCTGATCCGCTCTCTACATCTCACCAATTGACTAACCCGGATGAAGACCACCTACTCAGGACTTCGCCACAAAGGCGCAGGTAGAATATAAGCAGTATGGATGCTGTTAAGAAAGCCGGCTTCCAATAGGATATACACGCAGCTGCCAATCCAAGATAGCACGCAAAAGCTGTTATATATCGGACGGTCCCCGCGGATCTTGACAATGTCGAGGTTGCCACGCGCACTTTCGGGTTTTCACAGCCATTTCATGCATTTGATTGGCTGCAAGTATCCAGCCAGCTCTAATTGATATCTATTTGATAAATTGACGACTCTAGATTTTTGCGGCATGAGGATTGTGCAAAAGTCGCGTTAGGTCGACGTGTCACGACGGTTAGGTCGACAAATCTCAATTGCTCGGATGTCTAACGCCGTCGCGTCTATCCAGGGCAAGTCAGAACAGATGAAGTTGGGCGGATGATACAGACCGTTGGTAAAGTCCTCGTCGTCTGCAGAGTAGCACCATGTTTTTACTTTGCCTGGTATAGCTCCCTGGGGCAGAATATCGGGCGAGCCAAAGGAGAAGGTCGTGCTTGACTGGTTGAACGCTGAGTCAAAGTCGACCTGGGCATTTTCTGCATTTGTCTACCTATCAGCTCGAAATGGCGGACCCACTGGGTTCGTTTTCCACCCCTACAAGAGCCGCGTTATGGGTATGATCTCAGGATGTGTCTTGCCTTGGTCACAGCCGGAACATCTTCTTCTGCGTAATGAATAGGTTCGCGTTGGGGTGGAGAGTGCGAATAGTGGAATGGGCATACCGATGACGGCTTAGCCACTCGTGTCCCGGCCTGCTTTTGCGGATGGAGTGCTGTAGGTTTGCATCCCGTGCACGACTTGTAAAGTAGCAGTCGAAGACGGTGCCGATGTAGACGAGATACTGAAAACTAGGCCGTTGATAAATGAAAAGCCGAGATCAATGGATGAACATAAGTGTGTACTTTTGTTGGTGGTTAGGGTTAGCAGGTTCGTATGAAGATTGCATACTATCTGAGCTAGTACGCGGCCTGTCATTCCCTAAACCATTGGCGCCCTCTGTTAGCCCACTCCGGATCCCAGATGCTGAGCATCGAATCGTTGCGTTATCATTCGATTCGGTCCGATTCCCGACAACCCGAATCGTGTAACCATACCTAACAGGCTTGACCTACTGTACGCGTCGACGAAAGGCCCAACCCGATCTGGAGAGCAACCTGACTGCTTCAAGTTGTCATGTAAACAAGTTTACACACATGATCCACCTTAAAAGACGTGTGCTTAGTTCTGGCCAATGCGTCACCTTTCCCGGCGAGCTTTTCTGGGTTTCCGACTTTTTGTAGATGCAGCAGCGCGCGAGAGGACGACAACAGAGGGGGATAAACCGATGATCATGACTACAGTATCTACTACATTATATATACCTTCTATGCGTGGTTCTGGATTATTCTATGATATTTAATCTATGATATTCCATTGGTATCATATGAGAGTGTCCGGCCGCTAATTATCCCAACACGGTGTCGTGTACTGTATTGAACTCGTGATGCAGTGCTAGAGTCAACGACGATGTATGGGACAACCAACACGAGTAGCGACCACAATAAAAGACTTGTCTCGGTCGTTTCGGTGTCGCGGGCCTTTTGATGTAGTGCCACGTCGTTGTGATGGAGCCTGATACAGTGTCAGTTCTCCAGGTAACGCACGGAGTTCATAGTAAATGGTTGGCGCCGTCACTTAGATCGAAAAAGAAAAAAGAATTGTTCGTAAAGAGTGAAACTCTACTACCATCTGATCGTAGTTGCCGATATTTCAGACTCGTCGGGAATTTCTTTACATAAACCAAATTATGCATTGAAGGAATATGGAAAAATACACAAGTCAAATCGAGCACAACATCCAACGCGCCTCTCCGAGTCACTAGAAACTAGAATGGACCGATTTTGGTCCGCTGCTGTTGGCAGGGTCAGATGATTCGCCCGTGTGTCCGACCCGTGCAATGCTGGAGTAATCGACTGTCTGCGTTACTCCATTAGGGAGCCTAGTCACAGCTACCCGCTCTGGTCGTCTATCATGCCCCAAGACAACTTCAACTTGCTAAGTGAGGTTCAGTTTCATGTTCGGAGGTGACTATATGCCGCATTGACACACCATCCATTTAAATGTCATAGTATAAGACCCTTGCTAAATTGGAGTTTAAAGGCGACTAGAATAGCTGCGTGGTATCGACTCACCCCTGCATGTCGTTGTTCCAGTGCACTATTATACAACTCAAAGGTCAGCACGCACTCTATTATGACCCGAAAAACAGATCATACGACGAGTAGACACTCCGCGATAATTTACCAGGGGCATTCACACTTATTGTTAATACCCCATCCCTAAGGCTACGGCGAAAGCACTAAAAACAACAAGTGATGTTCAGTTCGGAGGTGACTAGATGCCGTAACATTGACACACCGTTCCACCGTCAAATGTGTGGGTAGCTACACCCTAAAGCGGAGTTTTAGTTTTGCATTTTGGAGGCGACTGGGAACACACCGAATAACCAGGATCATGCCAATAGTTGTCCTAAAGTACAGTTTAGCTTCAGGCAACTGGAATAGGTGGCAAAGCATCGGCCCACCTGGCGTGGTCCTTCACTTGGGTGTTCAGCTTGCTAAAAACAAGTGGGGTTCAACTGGCATTCCGAAGATGATGTTGGGGCATCGACCCACCTGGGCGTTATGACGATTCGCCGGAGGAGGTCCCAAAGGTCCACCCTGACAACAAGTGGGGTTCAGTAACGTTTCACATGCAGGTGAGTAGAATGTGTCGACCGACAGTAGGATTGCTTCGTTTCTAGATGGAGAATTCCGCAGGTCAGATGTGCAGATACAGTCTTGTAGAATGGGAAGGATTACCCAAAGAGAATCACTCCCTCGACCGTTGTAGCCATCAATTGGAGAGGTGGATGCCAAGAGCGCAAAGGCGGCGAAAACGATAAGAGATGAAAGGCGCATGATAAACAGAGAGTTGGATTAGTTGGTAGTGAGAGGACCAGCCTGGGGATGATTCCGCTCAGACATCGGGTTTAAAAGGGCTGGGACGCGGTGCGTGATGTTGAATTGATGGGGCGCGTGACTACTATCATTCCGCGTGGGTTTGAAAGTACCTGAGTGTTTGAAAACTTGAATTTCCGCCACTTCCTGTGGTCCCGTGCTCTAATAACTCTCGGAATAGGTAGTTATGGTGTTTACTGAGATTTTCATAACATTTCTTTGAGGAAAATCGATCAGAATGTGGTAGAATGGCAGAAATAATAGGTAGAAAATCGCTAAAAATGATGTCTGGATGGTTTTCCACACATGGATAGTCAAATAAAATTCATACAAGTGGTGTTTATGTCTAAGGTGAGGCAATTGCAAATTCTGTTGGCTAGACAATAACTAGAGCTGGCACGACGGAGAGTTTGCGAAGGGCGTGACAACGGTGCAGAGCGGAGTTCAAATTACTCCGCGTGATAAGATAAGGTCGCGCGTGATGCAGTTTTTACATTGAGCAGCGCCAGATCAAGCCGAGCGGAGACCGAACCGGCATGTCAAGGGATGTGACTGATGTGACTCAAAACTTTCAAACACCCCGACGCCGGCAAAGCAATCTCCAGTGATCAACTACGGATTCCCGGCTTTGTATTGGACAAAAATATAGATAAGAAGTACATATACCTCCTACAAGAAGCTGGAGGCAGGAATCCGCTCGCAAGTACATTTCCGAGATGAGTTTTCAAAAAATTTCAAACACCCAGGGAATGATAGTAGGGCTGTAAAGGACGAGCTTGTCAAGAGAAGAATCAAGTACCCTCCCGCTTCTGGACGTTTTACCGGAGGTCCACGTCTTCTGGTGTGGCCCTCGCCGAGGGTTCGCTACTTCCGACAGTTGTGATGTGACATTGCAACCTGATGCACGTCATCAAGGAAAATCTTATCTCACAGTTCACTTACTAGCTACGTTCAAAGTTGAAATTGGTACGGTATTTTGCCTTTCCGGATACTGTCTCACTTTGCTATGAATGGGACGAAACCTTCAGCGAGGAAGGAGTTTACGACAAAGATCATTTGGACCAATTTTTAGCTGCTCGGAAACACGTTAAGAATATTTAAGTCTGGACCAAGAATTGAAGATGAAGCACTTGCGACAAGAGCAGGCCAAATCGGCAATGGAAGAGGAAGAGGTGCGACAAGCGGCTCTTCAGCAGGCTTCACATGAACGCGAATTGGCAAAATTAACGGAATTTCGTCGGTCTTCTTTAGCCAAGGCAGTACAACTCGAGAATGAAATGAAGCTAGCGCTATCAGACAACTCAGATTTTGACATGGACGCTGAAATTGGTATCGAGGGTTCTATGCATGCTCCTAATCGACCTTTTTCGGATGATCAAAAGCCGGACAATCAAAGGCCACTGCGTGCCCCGTCACCTATCGTTGAGGATCCGCCTGAAGAACTCACACCTGAACAGTATTACCAACATATTGTCCCGTCATTTATACCGAATACGGAAGAAGAAGCACCAACGCATTATACAGTGGATTCCGTCACCATTTCTCACCTTTTGTCTTTAGCAGATTTGGCGAAGTTGAACTTTCAAACGTCCTCACGGGTCAATATCATCGATGCCCAGACGTTCATATGACCTTAACATTGAATACGTCATATGTCCCCAACTTATGATGTTCATAATTAAGCGGCCCGGAACGGAATGCTCGTCAAACGCCGCGGGGCATAAATATATAGGCGCATTCGTTACAATGAATAGCGTCTGTATTCGCTTAAAGGCCTTCTGCGCTTCCCGATGCACTGCTGGAGGCCAAGCGAAAGCTGACAGGACAGGTGGCAGGGCTATGGAGGCGATTAGTTTGGTAATGGTAGCCCTGCCGCGCTGCACTCGCTCAGCTAAGGTTTGGGTTGGGGGCAAATACTAAAGGCGCTAGTAACGGACCGTGTTGATTCACCTGGCGCTCGTCTCGTGGGGGTTGGTTTCAACTTTCTTTTCTTGATACGTGAACGCGTGAACACTCAAATACTCACCTTGGGATTCTCATATGAGGGTGTAACATCGTGGTTTGCTAACTTTTGTAAGCATTCGATAGTTACAACCTGACATGTGTCCCTTGTCAATGTCTCTTCTTGACGTCCCCGGGTAATGAATGCAATTATCGATTACCTGTCCGCAGAAATGGTGTACTAGTACCTAACAATAGCTGCATCTGAGATCCATATGTATCTCGACATTTAGCCTACGCTTATTGCGTATATATTAGTACAAGCGTCCAACTAGAAGCTACTTTTTTTAACATCACTAAATCCATAATGCCATTTACCCTAGTATGCCGCCGATGTTCAAGATCATGATTCCGGAGCGAACGAGCGAGCGTCATGTGTGAGCGATGTTGATGTTAAAATCGTCTTTCTCTATTGACTTCTCGACGCCATTCACTTGTCTACGGGTCCTTCCTCCAAGGTAGGTGGAAATCTCTTCAAAGTGCGTGGCTTCGAACCACTTGATCGGGTAATGCCGTCGAATGTTATTTGTAAGCAATCCCACTGCCAGCACGAGGGTTGATGAAAGCAGAACAACCGGGAGATAGTACCAGCCCAACTCTCTCACGGCAGGGTTGACAGAGGCGAGAAGTGCCGTTGCACCTGATGCGCATTTGTGAAATCAGAATAAGGTGCCTTTTTGGAATAAACATAGGACGTACCGGCTGGAGGGTGTGTCGTTCTTGTTGCTTGCATGATCACCACAGCGGAAGCGCAGGACAGGGAACTGCAGAGCCATAGCAGCTCTTGGAATCTTTTTGCCGTGGGTAAAAGAAGGAACAACTTTGTTATACAAACGCCCGTTAGAGCACCTAAGAAATGACCTCCGAGAAGAGCGCGCGGTTGAGCCAGTGGTGACTCAATCGCCCCGTACACGAGGACGGCGCTGGCACCCTTGATAACGATTAAAGTTTAGTGCCCATTGGCTTGGAAAAGCACGACTGATACATACATAACTTGCAATGATTGGTGGGACTCCCCGTCTGATGAAGTAGCTTGCATGGCCAAATACAGCCTGTATGAGTGCAATTCCACCAAATGCTCCAACGAATGCCCAAAGACATTTTTCGAAGAATCGTATGCTTTGGGGTTGCGAGGACCGATATCCCAGCCAGCGAGACAGCCAACGTGGGAGGCGGCCAAGGGGATGGCGGGACGCAGAGTCCACTGTCATTGTGATGTGGTAAATTGTAGGTGGAAGCCGATTTGAAGTCGAGGCTTCCTCAGATGGGCGGCGGGGGGTATAAAAGAGCAAGAAAGGAATGGTTGATACCGAGACAAGTTAAAAAAAAGGTTGTACAACACAAATAGGGAAGTGTTTCAACATTCGTCAGCTTTTACCCGGTTTAAGCTCTTTTAGACTCGACATGGACCCGGAATCCCATCCAAGTCGGTATTATTCATTGTCAAACGGGCCAGAGAAGAGGCGTGTTAGCTACACTGCCAATCTGCCTTCTGACTCCCAAGTCTTCAATGTCATCTTTTGGGCTTGTGCATGCCGGTCAACGCAGCCAAGCTTATGTGCACACAGTTTGACGTGTCTAGTCAGAAGGGATCCGTGTTCCCGCCGGGTATCTGCAAGGATCTGACTGTGGTCGGCTTCGAATCGACTAACCAAGCCCGTAATGTAGTACCTCAGTTGCCTACTGCGTCATGAATGGTATGCATTCATCCTAAAGCTAAAGGCAAACCATATCATCGGTACATAGAAAAAGCCTGTCTGTGATAAACTCATTACCAAGAGCTATTACTTGTTCTAACTGCGTCATACCGGGCGAAGTTTGATGCATGATCATGATCAACTGATTTTCTCTCGGGGCAAGTTGTCCGCCGTATTCGAACGATCGCTAACCGGAGTGATAATCTGTTTTAAAACGATAGGAGCCCTTGGCATAGGTGTATATGCCCTAACCCTCACGATCTTGCCCTTCGATGTCAACTCCCTTGAACGTCGTATGCACCCTGGGCATAGGAGAACGCATCCCCTATGACGACACTCCCAATACGTGCAAAACAGGATCTCATTGATCAACACCTCGTGAATATGCGCGCCACGATCGTCTACCCTTGAACGTGTTTCCAATAAAACGTCCAGACATCACCCATCAACTCCAATTATGGCTTGGTTCTTCAAATCCATCCTTGGTTCCGACCAAATTCCACCCTTCATCGTCCTCTTCCTCAAGTATCAAATCGTCACGGATCATAGAAGCATGCATTACGTGCATAGTACCAGCACTAGCCGCCGAAGCCTTGGCCGCGGAGGATATAGGAGTAGACGGGGTGGAAATGGTGCGCTCCGGACGGATTCTGCCAGAGGGCTTGGTTGTCACTTTGAGCCGAGCACGTGAAACAGGGTTTGCAGTGGTCGCTTGCACCAGTTGCGAAAATTCGAGTGGAAACGTAGCTGGCGTCGGGGGAGATAGAATGGGCGTTGTTTCGTGAGATTTTCTGTTCGTGATGATTGACATCGTTCATTTCCGAGGCAAGCAAAATGTCACACGTCAGATAACACTCCAGGTCATCAGAAGAAAAACTTGCTTTCCAAGTTCACTGCTGCAGCATACTCGCCAAAGGTTGCTCAGAACGTCACCAGCTTGGCTAAGAGGAATGTCCACACTTTGAGTGAATGCGAGATAGATCACGTTATAAATCAACATGGCCAAAGCCGTCATGAACGATGAGCCGCCGGCCCCAGACTCTAGAGGAGGCTGTTCCTCGTAATAAGCGGATTCTGCCAACTGGTTTCCGGATGGCGATGATGATATTGGATCGGGTTGGGGCAGCGGTGGTGGTGTTCGTTGCAGTGGCGACGGTTCATTAGATGTGCGATGGACTGCTGGAGGTACTGATGCAGAAACATGGAGGCAGTACTTGCTTGTCCACCTGTAGCCATTTAGACGTGACTTAGTAGTAAATAACACGAGGAAGAAGTCGTATTCGTGATACCTTGCCCAGCCTCCGGTTTCTGAACCCTTTCCTGCCCCAATCCACGGCTGGCCTACGCCAAGCTTACCAGAACTCCAGGAAATTTCGAATGGGAGCTTAACCCCAAGATAAAACGTTAACAACGATAGAAAGTGGACTGTATAGGTTATAACTGCATTGACGTGGTCTGGTGGGTATCCTGATAGCACATGTCAACAAGGGATCGTTGCCAGCAAAAATTGTTCCGGACGGAGCGGAACGTGACAAAGGGACGAGTTTAGAATCGCAACTCGTCCAAGGATAAACGACATGGATAATGATATGAAGTGATACTCACTCCTCATATCTCCAGGCACGGGCAAAGTAAGTGTGCCGATCGTCCATTCACCCTTCGTTCCTAGCTTTCCACCGATCGGTGGTCTTCCACCAACTTCGACAACATTGAATACTTCTACTAGTTCTTGTACAAGGCCCGATCGAGCTCTAGAAATAGTCATCGAAAGCGCATTTAATTCTTGTCTCTCGCGTGAAGCAACTTGATGCAGTGCAGAGGTGGTTGGAGCGGTAGGCGTCGCTGGCGAAGGAGTAACAAACGAAATTGAGTGCAGCTTTGCTGCGGAAAGATTCCGCCGGCGAGTAGCCAGTGTCTCCCGCAGCAATCGTAGGCGATCGCGTTCTGTGCTAGATTAAGATGGGAAGTTCAAGAAAAGGTTAGACAAACTCTTGTCATTCTCCTTCTTCAGCCTCGTCAGACTTGCTTGAATCTCCTCCAGTCGTTGTTGGAAGGACGAGACATCTGCTCGTCCAATTTGGGTGGGAACAACACTCTCTAGTGCTCGAGAAGCGCGAGTGACATGTTCATCGCGGTCAATGGAGAAATGCTGGATCTGGCGTCGAAGGTCACGTATGCTATTGATGGCCTAGTCAGCGAACATTATTGAAACTAAATCAGACGCAAGATTCTCACTGGGTACGTATGCAAGTTTCACAATAGAACTGCCTTTGCTTTAACTCGCATATCTTGCAATCCATTCGTTAGGAAGTGGTATTTTTGAAGCCGAGTATCTTGGAGCTTCAACGGTTATGTTTAAATGGTATCTCTTCGTAACACAGCACAAGGAGTTCTTTCTGGGCGTCAGAATTATGGGCGAGCACCGAGTCGGCTTTCGGCCGAGAACAATAACTGTAAATAAAGATGATACGTGCTGAAAAGGTGAAACGGTTTATTGCAATCAGTCATTCAAGTAGTTGGAAAGCGCGATGGAGTTGTATGCAAGGGCAGTCCTGAAGGCTGCAGAATCGTGGGATTGGCATCTCATTCAAGTCTCGGGGGGAGATGGAAAGTTCACGCCCAAACTTTTAAGCTTTATCAGCGAATCAGAACTTCTCGGTAGCACATTACTGGATCCGTTCTGGATCGCATTTGGCCAATGCCATCCTAGGCTTGCGGGGAACGGTACGTCAAGATT
The DNA here is from genome assembly GCA_032173475.1 of Amanita phalloides. Taxonomy (NCBI): domain Eukaryota; kingdom Fungi; phylum Basidiomycota; class Agaricomycetes; order Agaricales; family Amanitaceae; genus Amanita; species Amanita phalloides. The sequence goes on along the minus strand of JAENRT010000033.1, from coordinate 101,412 downwards.
CCATGTCGCGTGAACATTTTCCCGCTTCATTTCTCTTGACAGGTGCAATCCTTCGGATCACGCCTTTTTCCTAGTTCCCATACCCCGAGACCGTATTATTTGAAGGAATATTATAGGCCGAGGTTCAGTGAATTTTGATCCGATATTTAAGATGGCTGCGGAACTCTTTACTCATCTTGGCGTCGCATGTGGGTCCTGTCACCATCTCCAGGGAAGCTGGCAAATGACATGACATTCTGACATCAATCAAGAATCCAGGGAGACGCAAATTTGGGACCAGTACGCCCTACTCACTCAGCGATATCATTTCCATGGACACGGACGCTCTACTGGAGATAGCTGCTGAAGAGGGTTTCGGGAACCGAAAGCAAGCAGCCCTTGAGACTCTGGCATGTCGTAACATCGAGTGACGTTGCAACCCAGATTTTCAAGCGTGAAGGCACATTATACCCATTAACCGGCGCGACCTTCGGCGAGGATGGTGTTGACCCAATTTTAATTCCCTGTACTCAGCCTGACATCACGAAATGTATTGCCATGTTCGCTGGGACGGCACTTTGCGACCTCGTTCTCCGACAGCTAAATATTAATGGTCTTTGCAATGTTATGAACATTCAGTCCGACGCGCATACTGCTCACGACAATCTAAAGCGGGGCATCTAGAGAATGGAACAATATGACCCTCAAATTCGATGTACAGTGAGGTTATCCAAACTCCAAAGGTCACCCACGTCTACAGGAGAATTCCTTTGTCGACCGCAATTGGCCCAGGGTATATTACCTTTCGTGATGGGGGCCAAATTAAGAGGCAGCCCGACTGAGGTCAGGACCTAACCCACTACTCTACAACCTGCGACTTGCGGTTGCTCACGTCTTGAAGATGAGTGGAGCTGCCGAGCTAATTCCACAAATCTTTGAGGACGGGGATGATTCGGGTTTTGTTCGCGTTTATATCTCTTCGCCGGCTTTTTGCAATATCATGATTTTGACTGCCAATTCAGATCAAGCTCTCATATATTGACGAGATAATGGTATTATCCATTCCAAAGTATGCCCCAAGCCCATCATTCATGCGACCATAACCGTCTCCTGGCTCTCGCACTAACCCAATCGTCGATAACAGGTACCCCATCAATAAAATCAGTACGCGGTATAGGTCCATTGCCGAAATGTTCTAGCATTGCGATCGCGACTCACCCGCTCTCGCCGCGCTAGAGCCGTTCTTTTCATGTCCAACACCGTCTACTTGTAAGTTGTATCGTCAAGTCAAATGTCGCTTGATTATTGAATGAATCTTGCAAGGATTTAACCCACCCCCGGTCAATAGAACATGGCCGCGCTCACGGCAATTGCTACTATGAATCGGAGAATAGTGAGGCCGTGGTTGGTTGTTAGAACTATCGTTAATGTGATTGTTATGGTATAGAGGAATCCACATTATGCCAGAATACGAGCTATCTTGAGTATATACTGGTTCTTTTCACAAAAGAACCACGTTTCCGGGAACACTTGGACATGCCCAACCGATATATATCTGGTCTAAGATTGACTCCTCTCCTTTGGCTTATTTGATAACTTGTGTCCAATGCTAATGCAGATCGTTGGCTAAGCATCATAGTATGGATAACTTAATAGACGTGTCGGTCAACAAATATAACGTCATTGGATGTGAAGTTACGCGATGATCGCTCTCGCTTTGAAAGACAACGTCATATTACATGTTCTCGAAGATGATACACAAACCGTCAAATCTCCCCGCCAGCTGTCGGACGTGCTGTGACTTGCAAGAACCGAGTATGGTGTCAAATATGGATGTGCGCGCTTATTGGATGACCAATTTGGCAAGCGGCGGTCATAGACGAGTGGTTATCAGAGCGTCCCCGGGAGCCCCAATTGGCCGCTGATCGATGGATAAAAGAGGAAATGGGCGTTTTACTGCGCTGCTGCCGGGGTTATAAAATATATTATCTGAAACACTCCTGGACGGAGACGAGAGCGTGGTCTGTCCAGGACATAGGTAAATTGTGATGATGGCACCGTTTTTGCAATGCCTCCGACGATACTGCCAATAAGGAAATCTTTCGACCGTTCACAAAGGAAACTGAGTCCGCAGATATTTCTGCCCTACTTTCCCGTCACGGATAGTAACAACATGACATCGTGGGTGATTCGAAGCTGCGGTTACGGTCGAATTATTATCCAGTAGAAACAACGCAAGAGCATCGACTGTTCATTCCATAGCTGAAGAGGGGGCACATTTGTACCCACGGGTATTATTGCCGAGTAGTTACTCCGGATAATAGGGAGTACCAAAATGTCAAACTAACGCCCCAAGGACGCACATATGCGAGTGGCGTGATTCCGCAGGAAGCTACCTTATCGAAGGACATCGCTGCGGGCGTTCGAGATGCATTTCTATTTCAGGACGACAAACCCACGTCGGTGGAAAAGAAATTTCACTTATATCTGACCAGCGACCCTTTGCGATACACGACAGGTGCACATCAATGATCGTGACCGGCTGGGGAATTCGGCTGCACCCGCCATCAGATCGGCGGTGCACAACATCTAAGGCGTGTCTTACCATTACAAGTAGGGCCATGGACACGTTTTAGTTCACCACTGCGTGATTGGATAATAGGGTATCCCATGCGGGGCTGAAAACGTGTTGAAACTTCTTCGAAGTCAGGCGGTGGACGCAAGCACCTGATCTAATTAGACAGTTGACACGGTGAAGAGTCGGGATAAGATCGTACTATACAGCAAGCATATGGCAAGAACGACTCTCCGAGCCTAAACGTCCGAGTATTATTAGCGACATTCCTATATTCGGACTTTGTTGATTCACTCACGATCTCTATCTCGACGCGGATGTTACCTGTGCGTTTGACTAGTTAAATATCCCGGATCCTTACCAAAGGAAATCACTTTAAGCTTTCTCTTGGCTAGCTTGGCTGTACGACCGTCTCCCACATAATGACTATCAGGCTCGTCGAGAGTTCCTCTTGGCCCGTAAGTTGGTTGGTCCGTTGAACAGCTGACGTATTACTGTGATACCGAACTTTGCCAAGAATAATTCGAGAGCGAGGTAAACAATGTGATAAAGGTGCTAAGCTGCTCCGAGTCCGCGCGCCTTAGTAATTCCATGCCTGAAGATCGTTCCCTGTCATTAATCTGTCGAATGAGATTCGGAATCTAAGCACCTTGATGTATGCTTGGGCTGTGGTGACTGGATTACAAACGGCCCGGACTAACCCAAATCCCTCCGCCTTGAAGTACATATATCTGAGTGCGAGCAGCGCGAAGAAAGCCTAAACTCCACATCGGACCATCGCCTTGACCGTCGCATCGCACATGTCTGCGCCTCTCCGTCGGTGAGTTTGCGCCCAACAATGTCCTCATATGCTGGCCTAACGAAATTGACACTTTAATAGAGCTATCATTGCACTATGCGATTTATCCCGATGGCCTTTCTGGCTATCCAGGTGGATAGGATACCGAGAAATGCCATCACCGGCATTGCCCATGTACAAGTCTCTTTTTTGGAGTTTTGTGGGAACATTTTGCGGGGTCGCGCTGATTCAAGGCATCTTTGGGAGAGTGAAAACATTCGTAGGATACGACGTACCTCCCATCGTCTACAGTTATGTACGTGCACTGCCCATACACAGACCGGAATGCAAAACTGACGCGATAAAAATATCTCCCCAGGGTAGCGCTGCACTCGTTGCCTTCGCCACGCTAGATTCACCTACAGCCCAGCCTCGCGCGTTTTTGTTCGGTCATATCATTGGCGCCCTGACAGGCGTATCCATGACAAAACTGTTTTCTCTCATGCATAATGAAGAACACATGGAACATTTTCTATGGTTGACAGCGACCTTATCATGCTCGACAACACTCCTATTGATGAAGTTAACCAACACAGTGCACCCTCCAGCAGGTAGGTCAACCTTACTCGTATGTGTCAAGATGCCCTGACTGTGCTTCTGCAGGTGCCACGTCCATCTTAGCCGCCATCACTCCAGAAGTGAGACAAATGGGCTGGATCCTATTGCCGATCGTCATTATTTCGTCGCTGTTGATGATGTCTGTAGCGTTGATCGTCAATAACATTGAAAAACAATATCCATTATACTGGATGAAAGCCCCTACAGAAGACGAGGATGAGGACGAAAAGACTATCGGAGCTAATGCGTTCGACACAAGGTCTCGCGCGTGGCTATCGGATACCACTCTAGCAAGTGCGATTACGATGCCACAAAGGGTCCACCTACCTGTTTGATACAGGACCGAAAAAATGGCCCCTGCCTTTGTTTTCTTACTTTACTTCATCACATTGGGGTTAATCAATCGCATACACCAGATAGGGACAATGTCGTACAGGGTACACCGCACAGCCGCGTTTCTTTTTTCACGTCGCTGGCATGTAATTTATAGATCGCATATCATTGTAATAATTCATAGAAGAGTAAATGTAACAACTTACGGAATTAACATTGCCGATGAGGACATGAGTACAGAAGGTCTAAATTTAAAACTGACATTCTTGTGGGCGTTGCGTCGCATAGCCAAATGCAGTGGAGAACAGGGTTGACCCGTTTCAAAATTACAGCGTGAAACGGTTGGGGAAAAGCGTTCCACAATAACAGCTTGGATGAAAAGGACAGAAATGGTTGTCAAGTTGTTTACACTGATTGACCATCACCCACGTACGCAAGCTCAAACAAACACCACAGAAGAACCCAATCATCCAGACACACTGCGAACGACATCAAGACCTCCGGAGGACCCAAAAACATAACGATGACGGTAAGCTTCATAACGTTGTTTACGTTCTATGGGTGCTTCTGGATGCAGAAAGATCGTAAAAAGGTTGCAGTGGATGGATGGATGTTGTCCAAAGTGGATGACGAAATATGCTACGCGCGCCCTGGAACTTGGAGACGGAAATTCTGACGCCAAGTTACACAGGACTCCAACTTTAAACGCTTCGTTGAGGTCGGCCGTGGTGTGTATTTTACCTGTTAGGTGCTGAGCTGCTGACGAAAACTGAATCCTAACAGTGGTCTTCCTTAAATCCGGCCCATCCGCTGGCAAAATCGCCGTCATTTCCGAAATCATAGATCATAATCGCGTATGAGATTTTTCATCCTTTTGAGGGTTCATCGCTTTGACCTGGTATATGAACCAATAGGCTTTGATCGACGGTCCATCAACAGGAGTTCCCCGCCAATCATTCCCCTACAAGCACCTCGTCCTCACGCCCCTCAAGCTTACGAGCCTGCCGCGCGGCGCAGGCAGCGGTGTCATCAAGAAACTACTGGAGAAGGAAGCTGTGGTGGAGAAGTGGGAAAAGTCAAACTGGACACAAAGACGACTGGCATTAGAGAGGAGACGGGCGCTCAGCGACTTTGGTCGTTTCCAGGTCATGTTGGCTAAGAAGCAACGGAGAGATGTTGTCAGGAAGAAACTCCACAAGTCCAGTGCATGAGCGTCGGGATTTCGGTGCTCTTCCGTCGTGTTACGCATTACGTTTTGTCATACCACGCAAAAACGTCATGCGCTATACTGCACAGCTGCGCGTTTCACTCGATATGTTCTTGACTCAAAGAAATTCTATTCCAATCCTGCAAGGAAGGTCATCTTTTCACGTCCTCTGTCACCGCAGACTCCTCAAGATTAAAACCTTTATGTGACTGTCCATCGCATTCGCCCGCTGAGCTTTCTTCTTGAACCTGTGGCGCTCTTAAGCGCTTGCCTGTGTTGCTATAATTGAATAGCTATTGCCACTAATATATATATGTTTCATTCTTATGGGCATGGGGTACGGGTGGAATCACGGGTTATCGTTATCCGCAAGCACCTATGGTTACGGGTACCCAGGTAAGGATCCAAAGATCACGAGGCAGGTCGATTGGTCACACGATCACAGACTTGGCGAGGCGCTTTGGTTGAAGTTTGCAACCGCATCCGCCTCTGCCCGCACGATCTCTCCTTGCTCCATGCGCGCTCTCATCGAACTTGTCAAACACCCATTCCCCTTTGTCCGTCCATCTACGAATTCCTAATCAAGCTGCAGCCAAGACATATCCTAAGCGAAGCATTCCTTCGAGCACTTGCCAGGCCGCAGGCGCTATGCCAAAGAAAACCTCACGGTCCATACCGGCATGTTCACAGATAGCCTATTCTCCAGCAAAGACTTACAATTGGTAGGCAATCGTCACGTTTATTTCTGTGCCTCTGACCGATCTTGAACCGAGGGTCTGCAAATTCACTGATATCAGCCTTCTGACCACCCTTGAACAAAAGGCCGGCTTACGTTTAATCAAACTCCGTCCGTCGTCCGCTGCACAAACCGTACAACCAAGTGCATTCGGGTATGTATGCTGTTCAACTGGAACTTGCCAGCCACGCGCGACCTACAAGATCTCCGCTAGCAAGTTGAGTGCCCCGATCCTCGTACTGATCGCGTATCTGTCCGCATTTCGAGTTCAGCTATAAGAAGAATACATATGAGACAGTCACGAACGTAATGCTCCAATACCGTTTGTTCATCTGCTTCATCCATCATTGAGCCTTTGCCGACTTGAACGCCTGACGCGATCTGCAACCCACGGCTATGCAGGAGTCTCGTGATTGGCATCATCTTAGCACAGCCTGCGCAGGATGACAAACCACCAGCAGAACGGCTATTGGAGTGTAGGATTGCCAGCCGAGTTGCGCGAGAGACGCCCTGGGTTTGAAGGTTGGAACAAGGAATCAAAATAATTCTGCCTGCCACGGAACATGGACTCCCATCAGTGGTGGTAAGCCGACCGTATCTTTCTCAGCTTTCGTATACGTGGTGGTTTACGGTACCGTTGGGAAAGCAGGTGATCCTGCTGACCATGGCAGATCGGATGGCACTCAAGCTCGACGCCAGACTAGTATGGCATAGCTTACTGTATCAGTGTACTCCATAGATGAGTATAGTCTACACATAATCGAAGCGAAATGATTGACATTATAATTGCTACTGTCATTCCAACGCCAGGGTATAAATTAGGTTGCGCTAGAGCTAATATTTCAAAATGGCGGGCACCGCATATTAGACTGGTCTAAATGTAGACCGGGGGTTGGACGTTGAACGTTGAACGTTGAGGAAGGGCAGTGCATAGTCGATGATCGTCCGCTGCGAGTGTCCGACCGGTTTGTTTGCCTTGGGCCCTTTCAGAGGTTATTGCGGACGTCGCTATGTCAAAGTTTCATCATGATGGAGTATGTATAGCGGTGGGCAGGTAGCGTCAGATTCTAACGCTGATGCACTGATGCCAAGCAAACCATCGGATTGGAGTTTCAGAAAGCGCAGCTGAAGGCCGTGCCTTTTGATATATACTGATTATGGGTTAATCATCCAGTTTTAGAGATTGATGTTGTTTGAAATCCGGTTACTTATCGTGATGAGAAATGGGTACTTAAAACCCGTCCAAAGCAGAACGTGCCAAGCTAGGCTGGACCTCATCCTATTTCAAATTCCAACTCCCGATGCGTTTCGCTGTGCTTACCGCCCTCTTTATATTCCTATCCGCTGTCTGTGCATCTCCGGTGCCACATGTCAAGGCGCGCGACAATCATGGAGCAGATTTGGCCATCTTGGTATGCTCCTATATCATTCTTCTGGAGTTTGTAGCAAGTGTTGATTATTTATTTTTTAGAAGCGATGGCCATCGTCCATACAAGAATTTCGTTTTTCGGTATGCTTTACTTTCATCCGACCTTGCAGGGCCCTGTTAGCTTTTCTCAGAAACGCGGTGGTGACGCGCCGACATCCCTGCAGGCGCCCAAGGCCGACCATATTGATGATCTGGAAGCGACATATGGCGACGCAAAGGAGGATTTCGAAATACAGGGCCGTAAGGGTCTCTGGATTGGCAGAAGAGACAAGAAACATAACATTGAGGAGAATGATACAGCTGTGAGCGAAACTCAAAAGGAAGTGGGATCTCCATTCCTTCAGACTCATGTCACCTTTTCACATGTATACTTTACTTATCGAAAGCTACACAAGTGTGGTGTAAGCATGTGTTACTTCTACTAAGCGCACAGTATAAATCTGTTTGTGTTGTTGAAACGCGGCGACGAGGGACGAGAGCGAACGCGAGATTCAGGCAAACACTGGCAGATAAAAGAGACGACGCCGTGACTTTATATTGTTCCCAAACCCCAAATTTTCGATGTATGACTCGGACCCTCCTCGTAAGCTCAAGAATATGATACACTTACCATGATAAGAGCCCCTGACAGGAGGGGAAATCAGGTTGAGGTCGTTCTACGGATTTACTAGACAATGAGCGAATGCAGCGGTTGGACTGGTTCAACAGCGCGCTTGCGGCGTAATGTGCCGTACTGATGGCAGGGAGTTAGCAGGAGAGTTTGGGACTTCAGGCATCAGACGATAACAACACTCATGATGCAAAAACTGAAATGCTTATTTTAAACAGTCCCACGTACCACAAAACCAACCAACAGTTAAATCGGTAAACAATCACGTACATATCAAGGATATTATTATCTGCATGCTAAACGAAAAAAAAGAAATGGCAACGAAAAAAAAAAATTAAGAATGGTAGAAAGAGAAGCCTACGAAGATGGTTTCATTTAGATTTCTGTGGTGGGCTTCCTGTATAGCTCGGAGGCGGTGTTTCAACACCCACTTCGATTATGACGGACGGTTCGCTCGACTTGACTGGCTTGACTGTTTCTGGCACTCTTGATCCGCTCGCTACGGGCAGGGCTGGCGTGTGGGCGGGGGCGGTTTCGTCCACAGAGTCGAGAAGGCTAAGGAAAGAAAGTGGTCAGCCGACGGCAACCGTATGAGATAGGGGATATGTACGTGTATTGCTTGATTAGGGCACACTCGCCCCCGTTCTCGAGGTCGATCGAGTACAAATAAAAGTAGCCTTCCGAGGAGATGACCATGACCTGCGGCATCGTCGGACTAAGGGCGACAAGCGTGCGTACACCACTCGTGGGCAACCTCAAGTAGGCAAAGTCGCGAGCGGGCTCCCACATCTCTGTTATCGTGTTGGGGAGATACTCGCCCATCGAGTGACCGAGGGTCTTGGTCATCTGCAATGACTTTCGCCTGAGGATGGACGACATGCTCTTCTTTTTTTCCTTTTCGACCATGGCTTCGTACCCGCCTTCGTATTCCTCCCTGCTATCGACCGACTCTGGGGGACTGGTCGCGTCGGAACTGGAAGAGGCAGAAGTGCCGTTACTGGTACTGGCTTTCTGCGATCCGAGTTTGAATATGTGCACGGTGTCGTGGGCGGAGCTGACGGCCAAGAGGGTCGATACTTGGTTAAAGTTCATCGAGTAAATCCTGGCTTCGCGCGTCCCCCGCCTAAACTGGTGGAGTTTCTCAGCATTGGGGATGCCCCATACGCGGATGACGGTGCCTTTCTCGGAGGCGGTGGCGAGGAGGGTGCCGGTGGAATTGATGGAGAGGAAAGAGATGGGAGCTTTATGGGCTTGGATAACGTTGACAACAGTGAGGGAACGGGTGGAGAAGATGTGGACGTCTCCAGACTGTGAGGTCGTAAATGATGAAGAGGAGGTGGAAGAAGTTGCTGTGAGTGGGGTGGAGGAGGAGGGTATGGGGGATGGGTAGGCGAGATAAGAGTTGTCGGCAGAGGGAGACAGCGCACAGATAGCTGGACAAGGGAAGTCAGGAAGCGATGGTGAGGAGAGCAAGAGACGGACCGTCTGGATTGGATGTGGGCTCTATGACGTGGAGAAGCCGCATGTTTGAGATGTCATAGATGTATAGTTCCGTCTCGAGGACGATGACGAGAGTTTTGCGGTTCATCTTGACGGCAAGGATGGAGGAGGGGAAGAGGAGCTCGCATATGACCGATTTGCGCTTTGTGTTGACGATCTGGAGCTTGCGGGGGCTTGAGTGAGGCAAGTCTGGAGCGCCTACGAGGGCGAGCAGCGAAGTGCAAAAAAGCATCTCGACAATGCCGCGAGCGCCGTCGTTGTTTGAGACGACGCGGCCAAATGGATCGCAGTTGAGGATGGCATAACCTTTGCGAGTGCCGACAGAGACACACGAAAAGTCCTGGTTGAAGTTGGCGAAAAGCATCCCGTCTCTCTGCCTTTTCCGGTCATGGCAGACCTCATCGCCGCCCTCGCCGCGCTTGCTGCAAGATCTCCCCGCCTCGTCAAGGCCAGCAAATATGCTGTCTCTACCCATCCATCTCCAGTCGTCAGCTGGAAAATGAACGAGTTCAAGTACTACGACATTCCCTCTCCGTTCCCCACTTATGCTCGCGGCCTCTTCTCCCAGGACGATCGCATCGTTGCACGTGGCTACGACAAGTTTTTCAACATCGGAGAGGTTCCTTGGACAGAGGTTCGTCTCCTTTCTTCCTCAAATCCTGTATTCTCACTCCCGCCCCAAGTGGTCTTTTCTCGACTCACACACTTGTCCACCCTACACCCTCTCCCTCAAATCAAATGGGTGTATCATTTTTATCGGCGCCCTCGACTCTTCCAGCATTATCGTCACGTCCAAACACTCGGTCGGTGCTGTTACCGGTCAGGCACAAAGCCACGCCCAGGTAGGCGAAACATGGCTCAGACTCTATCTCGCGCAAAAAGGAAAAACAGAGCAAGAACTCGCGAAAACCCTTTGGGACAACAGTTGGACGGCTATTTCAGAGGTATCCATACGCATATAGCTACGTCTGCTAGCTAACTCCCACCTTCAGCTTTGCGATGACTCATTTGAGGAACACGTCCTCCCATACCCACCCGACAAAAGAGGTCTTTACCTTCATGGAATCAATACATGCACCAAGGAATTCCATACCCTTCCCCCGTCGACGGTAGACGCGTTTGCCGACGAATGGGGGTTCATCAAGACAAAATATACCACTCTAGACTCAATTCCACAAGTCCGCGCATTCACCGACGAAATACGCAAAACCGGCACATGGCAAGGCGAACCTCTCGAAGGCTTCGTTGTCCGCACTCACATCACACAGCCCCCGGCAGGCTCTTCCTCCAAGGCAGGCTTGCTGCCTTACTCCCCTGGTTCCACGTTCTTTTTCAAAGTCAAGTATGACGAGCCCTACCTCATGTACCGCGACTGGAGAGAGGTCACCAAGTCTCTACTCTCCATGAAATCAAAATCAGGGCGCATGAATCCCAGCAACCTACCCAAATCCAAGATGCGCCGGCCAGAGACCAAAGTTTACGTCAACTGGGTCATCAAAGAGATTAACCAAAACCCGGAGGCGTTCCGTCATTACCAGAATAACAAGGGCATCATCAAGACGAGGGGGATGTTTCTCGACTGGCTCGCTTCCGACGAGGGAAAGAACATGGCAGAAGATGCCAAGGCCGAGGTCGAAATCCTGCCTTCCTTTGACAAGACAATCATTGTGCCCGTGGCTGTTCCGGGGAGCGGCAAAACGGCGGTGTCGGTTGCGCTGGCGCATATATTCGGATTCGGGCATACCCAAAGCGACAATGTTCGCACATCCAAGAAACCTGGACAAGTTTTTGTAAAAAACGTCATGAACCTCCTCCAGTCTCATGACGTCGTTATTGCAGACAAGTACATGTCATCCATTTTATTGGGAAACAAGTGGCTGACGTGTACATGTATGACAGGAACAACCACCTCCGACAACACCGTACTGCGCTGCGCGAGGAGTCTGACAAATTTGCCAAGAGAGAAGGGCAGAATCACAAGAAGCAAACCAAGAAGAACGGAAAGAAGGCTGGAGAGGATGGAGAAGAAGAGAGTGAACCACCTATGCGAGTACGGCTCCTTGCCCTCTACTGGGATGCCTCCTCCCAACCCTACACGGACGTTTTCCGTATCTGCGCCGGCCGCGTGCGCGAAAGAGGGCCCAATCACCAAACGCTTCGTGCCGACCCTAACGCGCCTCCTCCGTCCTCTCGACAGCCACCACATGCAGAAAGAGGGGAGCGAGAGACGTACGAAGACGTAATCTGGCAATTTATCCGCACTAGGGAGGAGCTTCTACCCTCCGAGGTGGACGGGATCATCGAGATGCAGCTCGGCGAGGGATTGGAAGAGAGCGTGCGCCGTGCGGTGGAGGGCGTCGTTGCTGAGCTTGAGCTTCCGATGCCAAGCGAAGAGACGATACAGGAAGGGATTGATAAAGTTGGGGCGTATACGGTCAAAGAGGCGGATAAGAAGCCAGATCCGGCGGAGGCGAAGCAAGCGAAAGAGCCAAAGGGAACTGAAAAGGGCAAGAAGAAGCCACATCCTGCGAGGTACTATGGTTTCCTGCCCGAGTTGGAGATCGAAAAAGTGTTGGATTCCGCGTTTGCCAGCGCAGATGTGGATGCGGCATCGTTCTGGGATCACCTCAAGAACCGTGCTCGAGTGGTGGAGAGACCCCACGTGACGATCGTGCACAAGAAGGACGTGGAGCAGGAGGAAAACGGGGATAATACCACAAGTCTCTGGGACCGATGTGAAAAGATTGTAAGCGGAGGGAGCGGGGCGATTTGGCTTCTCCATCTGACAAACGTGGTGTGGGATGCAAGGGTGATGGCTCTCGTGGTGGATGGCATTAGCCGCAATGCCGATCGCGATGTCAATGGGGATGGGGAAGGCATCGTGGACACGTTTGTTGCCAGCCTGACGGAGGACCAGAGGTACCGATTTCATATCACGGTCGCGACGCGTGACGCGGAGGTCAAGCCTGTAGAGGCGAAGGCGCTTGTCCAGGCGTGGCGCAGGGGAGAGTCCAATGATGAGCGGAGAGTGTTGAGCCTTGGTCCGATTGGGGTAACTGTCGCAGCGAGGATGAGTGGGTTACAGTCATAATGGAGGATATCCTATCCATTCTCATCAAAAAGGGACCTTGGTTACATCACGCGTAGTTAGTGTACATGATACATTCCAATGATAAGATGAGCAAATAAGTCTACTATGTAACTAAAAGATGGGAAAGAGGTTGCCAACAAAAAAAATGAGCGTTGTGTGAAATTTAGAGGACCATTTCTGCGTCCCGAAGATGTTCGCGAAGAATACCGTCACGGACTGCGGGCATAATTGTCCATCGCTTCTATCGACAAATGAGGTACGTACCGGCGACTAACGTGGAAGCAGTTGCCTTCATGTCCTGTGTGCGACAAAGTCAGCCACTTTCTGGGAGCTACTTGGGAAGACGGACGATGACTGAAGTGGGGTAAAAGTAGCTCGCTCGCCTAGAACCAGGAGAGGCTTTTTGCAACGCCTCGTTGAATCTTTTTTTCAAGTCTGGCGATAAATAAAAAAATGCTTTTAGCAACTCGTCCCAACATCATCATCATAAAATGAGATCAAACGTGCATTTGACAAAAACGGTGGCTTCATTTGGCCTATCGCCGTAGCCGGACAGGTACGTACTGAGCTGTATTCCGCTTTTGAGTTTTTGTTTGAGGATATCACACTTGTTCAGGAACAGGATCAGAGTCGCCCTTTCGAGCAGCTTCGACCCGCAAATGGCGCTCCATAGAAGCAAAGAATCTTCCAGCCGGTTCACCTTGACGTCCTCTGCAAGGTGCTCATCAAACGCGGACACGGCTAGCGGAAAAGTGTCACCATAACGACAAAATTTTTTTGCGGCGGGCTGACTCACGAGCGACTGGGGATGGATCAGGTCAGGTTTATGGGGATAGAACGAACAAGCATGGGCTCACGGAATATGATCGCATTCACATTGTCAAAGAAGGGTAACCATGCATGCCTCTGGAAAAGGTGGTCTGCATCCAGCACATATGGAATAAAAAAAACATGGACGTACAACTGTCCTTGCTCCACCAACGTCGTAAAAGAACCAGTCTCGTGATCCTGTATCAAAATAGTTGGAGTCAATCAGTCACAAGGTCAGAGCAAGCGGTCTTTTTTCTTTTACCATTATTCTCTACTGGCAACCTATATTCTTGCACTCCCACGGTTCGCAGGCGGGCTCGAAGAATGTCATCATCTGTAGGTTCATAATTTGGAGTGGCCACACGGTCGAGATCTGGCAGAAAACTGTGGGAGTGATGAGCGGCATGTCAAAAAAAAAAAAAGAAAGAAAAAAAAAAGCGATGACTTACAACCCAGCCGCGTGCTCCAACTTCATTCTCCTCTTCTTGAGCACTTGTTGGACCGACGTATTCGTCCACAAGGATCTCATATCTTCTTTGCAGCTCGCTATGATTTGCGTCGGTTGATCAGGCGTGTCCGAAAGCCTGGCTTTGTTGGAAGGACGACGTTGAACTCCCGACCTCGAAGCGGCATTCAACACGTCGTTCCATCTCACGCCAAACTCTTTCCGAGGGCGCAGAGGACGACCAAAGGGTGTCGCGTAAAGTTCAGCGCCGCCGTCGATGTTATCCGCGCGAACTTCGTCTGATGCTGCGCCAAGACGCGTTTTCAGCTCCGTTTCTACCATGCGCAGCGGTCCGAGCCTCAAAAGGTAAGCGCGGACGGCTTCAGGGAGCCGAATAGAAGAACCCGGTGACGAACCCGCTCCGTTGCTTGATTCTGGCCCTTCGAGCGTAACTCTGTCGCTGTCCAGTTCCGCACGGAGCGCGTCAACAATGATTAGAATAGACCGTATAAGGTTAAGTTGTATCACGGAACGCCACACGGCGCGCTCTTGAGCCCACTCTTGATGAGCATATTTCATTCGTAGGTCTTTTTTTTTCAAATCGTCAAAAAAACTCGAGAGGGAAACAAAAAACAAAAAACGCGCATTACTTTTAAGAGTTGTTGATTTTCCTACGACGCGGTCAACAAACGAATCCCGACGAGTTCCGAATTGTGGAGGCACGCACCACTCTCTGCCTGGCCGAGTAGCAGGATTCTCACCATCTGCTGCTTTTTGAGAGCCGCCTTTTCCCGCTTGAGATCCTCGTCAATCCTGTCACTGATCCTCTTCGCATCGGCTTCGTTTTCCTCGCGGGCCAGCTTTTGCTCTGTTGTCTCACCAGGAGGCGGTAAGAGCAGCACGTTTAAAGGATCGACGTCATCGTTGAAGATGCCCATCCGAATTTCGAGGGTCGATTGTCAGTTTCTGGAGAGGCAACCTCACGCAGTGGAACCGACCCGGCTAGACAGCAACACGTAAAGGATGTAGTAGTTAAACCTGAGTAGACCGGAGATAAAGAGGCTCATTTGATCACTGTGAGAAAGCGCACTTACGATGGCGAGAGTTACACTTGAGAGAGTTATACTAGAAGGTATGATAATGGAAGGGAAAGGAGCGGCCGAGATATACTTGCAGGGAGTTTCCATATGACAAGGACCGTGAGGTGCGACATCAAATTGATGGGTTAGTCAATGTCACAAACCCCTGATATCTGTCAACATGTCAACTGTTAAAAATCACCCTGACACACGGCGTCTTATCAACCCTGACTTTTTCTCGTCCAACAACGGTCCTTGGTAACTACGTGGATGGAGAAAATAGTATCACATCGGGCGACAAGGTGAATGGCAAGATTAAAGCAATGAGTCAAGTTTTGAAAGCACCTCGAGGACACCGGCGATAAGCTCAAATCCGACATCTTCATCACCAGCAATGGCTTCTTTCCGCACCTCTGAAACCAAACCCAATACTGATTCGCGCCCATTCGCTTCACCTCCTGAACCGATGCGACCCTCTGCTAGTGCCTGTCTCCGTCTTGATGTGGATGAGTGTGCAGAATCACCACCACCCAAGGGCCAGCATGAGAATTCCGCAAGTAGCTCGTCTGCTCGTGCAAAAGCAGCCTCCCGCTCTTCGTATCCTAGTCGGCTGAATGCGTTGTCCAATACGCTAGCTGTATATCCAGCACAGACTAGACAAACCGCCCTCGTGATCCTGCATTGCACGCCCTCTTTATCAAGAGCAGAAGGTGGCACAGCAGACGTCGTTGAAGTTAGGAGGCTGACCACCCGGTTGACAATGGCTTCCTTGGTTCGCACATCTGCAACAGGGTGTGTAGCCATGTCGAACAATAGAAAATTGCGCTTCTCCGTCCGAAGGACGCCCTTGTCAACGAGGCCTTTTGCTAGTCGTTCTCGTACTTGCTTGAGTTGGTATCCAATTTTCATGACATTCCATGTTTCTCCTGTATACATGAATGGGCGTTCCCGTGTTATCACGATTGTAATAGCAAATAACATCCATTCAGCGCATGAATTTAAGGAGTATTCGCGAGGAACTCACCACTTAGAAGGTCGATCCAACTGTTAACGCTGATTTTGTCAGGCTCTTGCGACTTCATCATCCGCAGAGCCTCATCTAGTATCGTTTCTCCCGTTTGCCGGTCGTCTAGCACCTCTACTATCCTATCTGCCAACGGCGTCCGCCGCCGATTTGGGTCTTTCACCAATGCAATGCGTCGCCTCAGAGCAAGTTCTATCAGTATACAGCCTCGTAGGGCATATGATATATTGTCATTCCAGAATGAGAGGTATCCCTATTTCTCATGAATAGATGCAACATCATGTCCACGCGACACCAACCTGCTTATCCTTGATGCCTAGGAGTAAGACTTCCTCCATTATAGTGAGCCTAGGCATCTTCCCTCCTACTTTTGCCTCTTCGGAAGCGTCTTGCGTCAGATCTCGTGGGTCAAATGCGACTCTGCTGCCTCCTTGAAAAGCAGAACCTGCGTGGTTGGCGGGCGGCGTGTTTGCACGTAGGCTACCATTACGCGAATGTGAGGCACGCTCGCCGTCGTCTGTGGATGAGGAAGCGTTTGCGATACGACGGCGAGAAAGGCCAGAGGACATTTGAGTTGGGAGCGTTTGAGCTGCGGCTGTGATGACGGCCAACGCCACGTGGGAGCCACCACCGCCCGCCAACCATCCACCCACACCATCTACCTCCCTTGTTTACGCCCAGATTTACTTTGCAAACGATAACATATCCAGGATGATGAAAATGATCAAGAGCGTATACTTTTATGCCACCGCCCCTAACGGGACGATACTGCAACAACAAAGTGTGCCATCTGACAGAACGCGAAACATTGCCTGTTCTCGTACGTGATCCTAAGGGATTATTCGGCTGCCAAGCAAGGTTCACGTTTATTTGGTTGGCCGTGCTCTTCCCCTCGTTATTCGCTGAAGCAAGTGTCATTTAATATCTCGTTATCGTCTGGCATTCGTGACAATAACAACTTCCAGTTGTGATGATGGATACAGAGTTGTCGGCAACGACCGTCGTACGAGAAGCATATGTCTCGGGATTGCCACGCTTCACATTGTGCAACTAAATTTTCCACCCCACCGCCCAGTACTTACATATTCTTCTTTTCTCTAGTCTGTGAAACGTTATCCCGATTGGTGTCGATCCGTTTTCATCGTAGTCCGTGGCCCTGACCCATTATCCACAGTGTTCAATGACCCATGAGCGTGGCTCCTACACTTATGAAAGGCCGATGGTCTGAGGATGCGTGACAGGGCTGTTGCATCCTGGACAAACTCCATGAGGAGCCGTTTTTTTGGCATCAACTCACCCTAGATAACGTTTGATTGTGAATCCCAATTATACCATATCTGACTTGACTTTCTATTCAACATTTCTCAAGATATGTCATATCAAGAGTGAATTGGATCGATCCTAGTGCTGTGGGATAAGTCATCTAGCGGAATCAAAGCGATTATCAGGAGACTGAATACTTACAAATAATACCTTTAGGAAAACCTCTGCGACTATGATTCTATCAATCCTAGCGCTCTGCTACGGCAGCTTGCGACCACGGGCCCATCAACCTCGAATATCTCAAGGCTAATTGTAACAAGTGTGTTGTCAACGACTTGCCATGCGTCTGCGCCTGCGAGGATCGTCTACTACAGACCCATCTCTAGCGAGTAGCCACCACTACTGAGTGCATCCCATAAGGTTATATAACATGCTCATGGTCTGCGCCAAGTCTGATTTGTCTAGGCAATGAAAGAGGAAAAACGAAAGGTATGCCCACAGACAGAAGCCGATCTCGTCGGGTCCAGATGTTAATGCATGCGCGGCAGCACGCCATCTCGATCTCGGATACCGAAAAGGAGCCATTATATTGCGATGATAAAGTCCAAATTCGGTTTCGCAAGCGTTTAGTACAATGTCACTTCCAGTGGTCTGCTGATATACTATATATATTTGTAGCTAACCGGAATACTTGCATTGGAGCCCAAGCAAGATCATTTAGAGCTCACGGTATTGAAGGACTGACGATTTGAAGTAACAGGTTCCGACGGGTGGTTCAAACGTTCATGAACGGTAAAGTTTCATTACTTCATTTGTCGGTCTTTTTCTGAAGTTGTTTTCTAACGCTGCCTCCGTCCAGCCAATCCAATCGTACATGACAAACTCGACGCATTCAAGTTCCTCTGCTTGCTTGATTTGCTGACCGCTGGCCACAGGCGCCTTAACTTGTAGTACTATTAGTAGTAAGTGGTAACGTCATATTCCTTAAACCGTGATCCTTTGATGTCGCATTGTACCAAAAGATGCTATCCGTATAATTCAATATCCAATGGACATCATCATCGACCATTCTTTCTCGTCAGATCACCTCAGTAACGTTCATAATGGGTTTGCAGTTTCGCGTATATACATTAACTTGATGCAACGAAAGTCAAAATTAAAGTATGTGCAGAATTTATCATTTCACCACATTGAGGAAAATTGGGGCATGGATATGGGATTTAGTATGAATCACACGAACCACGACATTCATTTTATGGTCTATCGCCACATCGTACATATAAGACGGCGTACGGGCCTAGAAAAGAAACGCCTACAACGCTACAAGATATCTGGTTCAGTAATGGATCCCCAACGAATGAGCAACATTAGAGCAAATTCGGGACAGGGGAGACAAGTGAAATCAGTCCAAGACACAACATGTGAGGATGAGCAACGGTTAGGACCTGCGATCGTTGATGGAAATGAGCACGCCATGTGAAAACACAAAGTATCGGGGATATTTCGCTGTGAATATAAACAGCGGTTTCTGGTGCTCTTTATGGAGACCGTCAGTTGTAATATCCATCCTCTTCCCATGAACCTATGATTGTGGTGTTACGGAAGCCCAAGGACGGCTATGCTTAAACTTACTTTCTGTTATGCTTTTCCATGCAAGATACAGCACGCCGACGGCAGCCGTTTCGAGTATTGTAGCCACAAATGAGCCATCAATCTTGTAGGAAGAGCCCTGGTAGACAGTCAGGTCAGGCAACGCATGAGCGATTAATGCATACATACCTTGCAGATAACGCGGCTCAGCAAAAAGAAGTCGAGCTGAGAAAGGACAAAGAGCGCCATTGAAAGCAGGTAAAAGAACATGGGCCGGGTTTCCTGCAGGATATTAAGGACAACGTAGGTCATTATACCTAGATATAGAATTGTCGCGCTGAAAATGGACCGTGGGATCGTGCATCGCCACAAACTCTAAAACGCAACTCACGCTGCAGGCCAAATACTCGTGAGGACAAACAAGGGTATGCTTCGTATCGACTCCACTGGTTTGGATGGCCCACCAAGGGTCTGCGTTATTCCGAGAGCTACATCAAGCGATATGTAGGTGGTTCCACAGATGAAAGCGATGACGAATATGTAAAATGGCTGCGGAAGAAAGCGGTTAGATAACGTTGTGGTTGAACTCATGGACGAACAATGAGGCTACTTGGAGTTCCGTCCTCCACGATTTGCATGGCTACAATGGCGTTGGCCAGCAACGCCCAGAAAAGGGCAGCGACGAGGGCGGCGTGAATGGCAGTTAATACAACAAGTGCCGTTGAACCTTGTTCCAGGAACGATCCAGTCGTGAGCAGTTGGAATGGCAGAGTAAGAAGGTACATGAACAGGAATGAGCGAAACTCAATACGGCCTGTATCGGTCTTTCAATGTATATGAAAGGTGTCAAGTTTTATGTTACGCACCAACCGCTGCTTTTCGACGATTACATAGAAAAATGAGGAGAGCGACAAAGAGGATACTTGCGCTGCATACAGCGATATTGGCAACGTTCCCTACCGATCCATTGCTCCCTACCCGAGGTATTCCGCACTGTGGGTTGACTCCGACGGGTGCCGAGACGATATCACTGGAAAGACCTGTCAAGGACTGGGGGGATAACCGGAGGAGCTGGCAAGAAGTGAGAACGAGGAGGGACTGGCAGGGGAGGAAAGACCTGGCGATAGAAAAGATTACACCATGGGTAACTTGGGGTGTATGAACAAAGCGGTTGAAATTCTCCAAAGCGCGTCATGGTATATGATCGCTAGAGATGAGGTCGTGGCAGGTCGTAAGGGATGTGAGAATCCGGCGACGACACGGGAGAAATTTTCGGATCAAATATGTAAAAGTCATGAGAGGATGCCTCGTGTTGGGGCAGCATGCAACTTACGTCCAGCCAAGTCAAGAGACGCACGGCAGCATGCACTGGAAGTTGACCTTGAACTTGTTTGTATAACAATCAGCAACCGACCATGACAACACGTGGCGATCACTTGTTTGTTCAAACACACCGCATGGCAGTGATGCGTTGATCATGCTTACGTGGTTGGTCACCAAGCTGGTATTTGCACAGTTACCTAACACACGATAAAAAATATTATCTTCTACCGACTAAGTATGTTGATGTTCTCCTGATGCCAGTCTGGTCCGGGTAGCGCAAAGAAGGTGTGTGGATGGATTTTATCGGTGGGTCGCGAACTTCAAGCTGGCCATAAGTGCATTCTATGCAGAACATGTATTGTTATAACACAACGTGCCTCACCTTGTCTTTTTTTACCCAACAGTCCCGAGACAGAAGATGGCAAACGAAGCCGGCGTCTGCGTCAAAGAAGAGGGTCCTAGGATCCACGACCGATTCACCATCATATGAAGCACTAGATGCAGGAGGATCCCTCTCTGGAACTCAGTTAGGCAGCAGTTCCGGTTGTAAAAATTGCGAGCACCACGGAGGACATGGTTAGACATATGGCAACGGGAACACCAGTGCGCAGCAAAATGTTTGATGTACATCGTATCACATACTGCAAGGGTAGAGCTTCCCCTCCCGTCCCTGGCACGACGGCGGAGTTGTTAGTCTGCCGTGGCGCCTCATATCCAAGTTACTTCGGGAATCTTGTGCCTCAGTCGAGGTTGTATCCGCCTGAACTGAGCGCGTCCTCTTATCCTTGCTCTGATCTCGATCCGTTTTGGTCTTGGTACAAGGCGCCCAGTCGCGGTCCTGTCCCTACCATAACCATATGCGTATCCAAGAGGATTATTGGTCCCCGCGCAAGAGGCCAACAGGTGTGTGGATTAGAACACCCATGGATCGGAATAGTCCCCGTCTCGCTTACGTACGACTCGTCGCTGGCACGTTTGACAGGAGAGAGCCAGAGGATGTCTACGGTGGGCTGGAGGATCTGCTATTGCCGCTCTCGATATGGGGAGATTAGGCCGAGCGGATCTGGGGCCAGGTGCCTAGTTTCCCATCCGCCCTCATGAAGGTGGCAGCACGCCCTTGTCCCTGGAGTTGGCGTAGTCTGGGGTGGTCTGGGTTGAGGAAGGGCCCTAAAACGTTGTTGGGTAGGAGTGGGCTGGCGTGGCGGGGGATGTCGAGGTTATGGCAGGATGAATTAGACGGTTCTGGCCATAACTAGGTCGATTTCGCTTTTGGTCCCTTTTCTTGCGCTGACATCGGGGTACCCACCTGGCACCTGGCACCTGCAGCCTCAATTTCATTATCCCTACCACAGCTTCATAGAGATCCCATCTCCCTGTCCAGACTTTAATCGGTTGCATTTTAGCAGATGGTCGAAGTTTGAAAACGGTTCGCGGTTGCCTCTTCTTGAAGAAATTGACAAACGCAAGAGTAATTACATTTCTGGTGATCTTCAACTTGCACAGTGCTCAGTAGAGGGTATTTCATCGAAGGCTAATATTGCGCATCCGTCAAAGACCGGAGGTGATCGCTATAGATTATCGATTAAACATTCATCAACTAGTAAACCCACTTACCACTAAATCAACAATCGTGACTGTTCATTAGCTCAGCTAAACGTCGTCGACTCTTGGTGAAAAATGTGGCCCCCCGTCTTGTGTGTCAGGCTTCGATGTCTCAAATGCAAATGCAAGAAATTGCGGAGTATGAACCATTCATGTTTTCCCATGCGTGGTACGAATGGGTTACACTCGCCCGAGGATATTGCGGCGAGAGATATTATGGCAAACTGCTATGGTACCTGATTTCCCGCGTATTTTGAACGCGTGTCGCAAAAAATGCAGGACTGCCGTGCACACCTAACTCGGAATTGACGTATTATATAAGTTGCCTCCGGCTGGCACTGAATGAGATGCTTGCTTGACGGTACCATTCGCAGTTTGCTACAGGATCGTGGTGGTTCATTAGACATGAATGGTTGGAATGTATGAGATTCGATTACAGAATTACCGGGTAATGCTTCAAACATCTGTCGATACTCGCGACCAATTTTCGTTGTCTCATGTCCATTTCGCTCGTAAGACAAAAGAGTATCATTGCGTCTATGAATTGTACAGGCATGGTTTAGAACGTCCGGGGAAGTTTCCGATCGCCGAACCCTACCCTGTGGTCCGGAGTGTTCGGGAAGCATTTTTCACCATCTGATGATGTACCAATATGGTCATACTTCAGGGGTAAAGAACAAGGCAATCGCGATTGCCCACCTAACGTACGCTGTAAGGGTACAATAAACATGAAATAGAATAACTTACGCTTGCTGCACTGCTGACAATCCTGACAATGACGTTAAGGAAGAGTAATGGATATGCGATTGTAGGTCTAATTGCTTTACAGCAGACATCTTGCCACATAATGACGTGCAGAGAAATCAACGCCATGATTAAATACGTCTAGCGTAGCCATATGCAGTCTAGGATCTACTACTTGACAACATTAGCGTTGAAAATGGATCAGATATAAGACTTACTTGTAAGAAAATATAATGCGCAAGGGAGACATTAGCTAGAGGTGTCCGAAAATGAAAACGATGCTATGGTCGTATGTTTCAGTTACCAGCTTAGCAAACGTTCAGAAGAAAAACGTACGCTTGCGTGATGGTGATATTGGGGCAGAAGGGCAGTCCTTCCCAACATGACGTAGGCATCGGTCTCTATGTTGCACCTCAACCCGCCAGTTGTTCCAGTCCAGCGTGGCGAGAGCCTCAGCAATAGTTACGCTGCGGTTCCGTCCCTGGTTACACCCGAGCCCGACGTCTACAACGGTAACTCCGCCCTGCTCGGCTTGCCGAATAGACCGAAGTATATCTGTTCTAATGTCTTGGAACTGCTGTCGAACGGTTTCGAGTGAGAAGAGCCAGTCCTGCATGTGTTGGAGTTCGCCTGTGCGGCGTGCCTCTGAACGAAGCTCTTTTGGAGGATTTGGCAGGCCACGGAGATCAAAGACCAGGCCTGGGTTTGGGGCTAGAGGCCCATTGCGATGGCCGAAAGTCGTGATGCGGAGGAGGGGATGCTGGGGGAGTTGCAGAGTCATTTACAGGAAAAGGCGACGCCAACGGCTTTGCATATCTTCCATGATGCTATTTGGCCCTGTTTGACCACGAGGCCGTCGGTGTTGCATCCGTGAGAACGCCGTTTCTCATGGCGGACAGCCTCTCCTCGGCATGTACCCCGCTCAAGCACAAGTACGATTCATGTTTCAATTCATGGTTCGAGGGCTACTTGGAACCCGCTGTGGCAGCTAATATCTCCACGGAGGAACGCGCTGCATATTCCAAAGCCAAGGCTGACGAATTTAATGCAAAATGCGGGCAAATCTGGGAGCAATACAAGCATTGTGTGCAGGTACGTTATCGATTATCGTTTGGAGGCTAGTTTACACATGAACTGCTGTTGCAGGCCGCTGTGAAACAGAAAGGATTAGAAAAATTGCTGTCTCAAGCCCGTGAAGAGTATCCGTTAACTACGCCCCCACCACCGGGTGACAGCGGTGGAAACATTTATTGACGCTTCGGTGTCGCTATTAGGGTGGCTGTTGGCGCCACCTTGTTGATTATCCGTGAAGTGGATGAGTGGTAGAGAACACATGAATGCAATAGAAAGAACTATACGGTGTTCGAGGGCCCTGAGGAAAGACGCTTTGCATGACGCCTGGATGGTTCTGGGGGCGGGGCGAATTCCCAGGTGAGGTCGGCAGGTGATCGGGCCGAGTTGTCTGGGTTCGGAGACCCTTACGTCAGCACCCTCAACGTCCTCTGCCGCGAATGGTGAAAAGAAAACATGAATCGGATGCGCTGGCCGACCTCGACCATCTCGAACTCGACAAATTCGCCGCAAAACTCGAAGAAAACGGCGGGCGGGATCTCGTCGCCAAGGTTGCACTGGCCATTGCTCATCTTGGGGGTCTGACTACGACGGATCTACAAACCTTCAGCGAAACCGTTCCAGCATTCTCAAAAGCCCGCTGGGACAAGGTTGCGCCTAAATTCGGCTTGGACGTCAGCAGGGACATCTATCAACTCGAGACTTTCTCTGTTCCATGCCTTTCTCTTCCGCCATCCTTTCACAGAGAAGTGATGAGAAACTCGGCCCAGTGGCTCGACGTTTATCAAGAGGCGGGGTCGCATAGTAGAGAAGCTGCTCGAATGCGATTGATGGACGCAGTATGTTTCATGCGTTGCTTTTCAACGACGTGGCTTACTATCCCTCCTCCAGTGGCATGTACCTGTTTGCGCTTTATTCAAGGGTCGTATTGTCGATAGACCAGAGCACCCAATGCCAGATACGCCAGAAACTTCAGGAGGCGTTTTCGAGCATGAGGTTTACATGACGGAAGGGATTATTCTCATAGTAATTGAATTGAAACTTTATTTCAAGGATTTGCGAGATCACTTCGCCCAAGTGCTGCTAGAATTGGCATGTGAGGGTCAATTTCATCATATTATACCTAATCTGAGGTTCGCATTCCTCAGCAGCATACCGGCTCAACAGCGCCAAAGAATTCGACAATCAACCGGTTTACGCAGTCTTGACCGACTTGAAGGATTTTTATTTCCTGCGATATGATGGCTCCAAGTTTGCGATCTATGAGAACGAAATCATTGTGTCTACCCGTTCACGCTCCGCATTTTTGGATGGGATGAGGAATGGTGAGCATATTCACTCTCGACACCGCTGTGTTAACTAGCCCGTAGTCACTGAGTACCTATTCTCAGTCATCCTTGAGGGGTATATTTCGATTCTGAATGCAATTGAGGCTAGGTCTAAAATGCGGGGGGCTCGAGGTGATGTGAGAATCACAGCCTTCGCCTATGTTCAATTCCTCTTGCTGATTATGTCGTAGGTATCCGAGCACAATTCTGCATCAGTTGGGAAGCCTAGTATAAGCATGCTTGTGGTATAGTGCAATTCATTTATGCTTATGTGCTACACTGAGTGTGTATTTAGAGACCAAGACCTTCATTAGAAAAGTGGACTCGTGCTCTAACCCTTGCTATGTCAGCACAAGATCATCTGAGACTTGCCAATCACCCATCATTGGAGGCATGGGAGGGTGTTGGGGTACATGGTTTATGGTTGCTGCAATCCAGGTAAGTAGTGTCCCCAAGATTCATTTTGTGCTATTTCTAATGTCAGTGAGATTAGTGTGTCTTGCCTATCCAAAATTGGGTCCAACACAGATTGGAGTAAGGAGACACTTGAACTTGAGATTGATAAGGTTCTTTGTAGACAACTGAATGTTCTACCCAAAGTTTGAATGTTTATGTTCTGAGTAATGTGAATGTTCTTGTTTTTCCCTTATGTCAGCACCTTCCTTTGTTGGATGTCTATGCATATGTGTTAGGAGCTACACTCAAACACAACACAACACTCAAGCTCACTGCAAGTGAGTGAAGAGAATGAGAAAGAAAAGAGAATGGATTGAAGTCAACAGTAGTTGTCTGAGCAAGACAAACTATCTTGAGTCTTAGAGGGTTGATAAGAGTCCCTAGGGTTGATTGGGTCACATAGGATGAGGTAGGATGCTTAACCCTAGATAAACCCTAATGAACCCTAACCACAAAGGGTTTCCATATATGGAAATAGAAATCCCAGTGTCACATTGCAACATGGCTGACATTGATTCACAAGGATCTCTGTATGGCATCTTTTCAAGTTGGATGATGGTCACAATGTGAGGTTGATGGTCCTCCCTCTCTTACATCATCATGTCCTCACATCTGTCACTTATCACTCTCATATCATTGTGTCAAATATCAACAACAGGCATTGCAAACATTGCATATGTTCAAGTCCATTTAATTATTCTAGTGTCTAAGATGGATGTATGTCTAATAATATCATGCATCAGCATCCAACTTAGATTGGTGAGTGGCATCTGTCCAAGTTGGATGGTGGTGTAACAGAATATGAGTGTGAGTGGCCTCTGTCTGAGTTGGATGGTGGTGGAGCAGAATATGAGTGTGAGTGGCATCCATCCAAGTTGGATGGTGGTGTAGCAGAATATGAGTGTGAGTGGCATCTGTCCAAGTTGGATGGTGGTAGATGATAACATGATGTCCAGGTTGGATGGTGGCAGATGAGAATGTGAGAGTGAGTGGCATCTGTCCAAGTCGGATGGTGATGTTAAGCAATGTGAGGGTAAGTGGTATCCTGAGGTCTTTACACTCCCCCACACAGTCCTCATGGACTCCAGGCACAGTGCCTGGACTGTCCTTGCATTTCCACATATCATGATTTGGCAGGAAACCCAGCCAAAATGGACCTGGACTGTGCCTGGACTGTGCCTGGACTTCCATGCATTTTGCAAGGACTAGTCCTGCAACTCTGGGGAGTCCTTGCACCTGGACTGGGCAGGAGTCCCTGGAGTCCAGGCATTGCTGAAGCTGTCACATGTGAGTCACAGAAAATCGCAATTCAGCTTCAAATAAAATAGATAAAAGTCTGAAAATTATTTGAGTGGATAGATCTTCCCAATAGCCAATGGCGCCTCCTGCCAACCACTAAGCCATCTGATCAGTTAGTGATGAGATATTTTACCAAGCTAGGAAATCAGAAAATTAGCCATTCTGTAGCTGATCAAGTATCTCGTCACTAGCTTACCAGATTGCTTAGTGTTGGCAGAAGACCCATCAGCTATTTGGGAGATCTATCTGCTCAAATATTTTCAGATTTTTATCCATTTTATTTGAAGCTCAATTGCGATTTTTCAAATACAAGCTAACACTAGTCACAGCCTTGACTGTCACAGCTGTCACTGCACTGTCGCTGCACTGTCACTGCTGGCAGTTTGTCACACATCACGCATCACTGTCACAAGCCACATCACCCATGCTCATCACCATCTACACCAGCCTACACCATGTGATCACCACCCCGTGCAGTTCTGAGGAAGACCCGCAGTGGTCACAAGTGCACTATCTCTGTGCTATCCCACACCTCGATCAAGGTCTCGAAGAAGCAATGCAAGGAGGAAGAGGAGGAAGATTACAACAGTGATGGCTACAAGGATGAAGATTTGGAGGACAAGAATTCCAAAGAGGAAAAACCAAAAAAGAGAGGAAAAAAATGGTGTGTAGTGCACCATATTTTATTTTTCTATCAACTAACAGTCTATAACAGGTTTTTTCTTCTTTTTATGTTCTTTCAAGCAACTGACAATGCCAACAATAGCCAAGCATCTGCCATGCAGGCTTTGGGAGCCGCAGGGATGTCGACGAAAGCCCCCACATCCCAGTAAGTCATTTCTCTTTTGTTTTTCTGTTGTCACTCATCTAATCTACCCTACCCTTGCCACTACCTCATATCACATACCTCAGATTGCCCATCACCCACCCAAATCAACACCACCCACCTCAGGTCACCCATCACCTGCCCCAAATCACCACTGCCCACCTCGGATCGCCCATCACCCACCCAAATCACCACCACCCACCTCAATTTCCCCCCTTTCACCTGCCACCATGCCAAATTGTACGCCATCACCCCAAATTGCCCATGCCCACCCACCGCACCCACCACACCCACCACCATGTGCCGTCACCACCAAACTGCCCACTGCAAACCACCCGCTGCCCCCATTGCCTGCCCAAAAACCACACCCACCACCACGTGCCATTCACAACAAACTGCCACTGCCAAACAACCTGCCGCCCCATTGCCACCCCCATCACCCGCCTCAAATCACCACTGCCTACCTCAGATCGCCCATCACCCACCGAAATCACCACCGCCCACCTCAAATTGCCCCAAATCACACATGCCCACCCACCACCACGTGCTGCCACCACTGAACTGCCCACTGCAAACCACCTGCTGCTCACCTTGAACCACCTGTTCACTGCTGCCATGTCAAATCATACACCACCACCCCCCCCAAATCACCTGCTGCCACGTCAAATCACTCATGCCCACACACCCACATCAAATTGCCCATGCCCACCTGCCACCACCACCTGCCACCATGTCAAATCATATGCCACCCCACCCAAATTGTTATGATTTCTTTATTTCTTTTATTTCTTTGATTACATAAAGGACACAGCCACTGGAAGGATAGGTCAGCGACCATGGTGTCTAAGGGAGAGGAGTCACATGATTGACTCATGGGGAACATGAGGTAAAAGGTATATAAGGAGGGATTAGTAGGTAGTGCTCCTTAGCCTTATGATTGTTTCTGTCATACACAGTTCAACTATCACTCTCACTCTCTCTTTTCTAAACCTTGAGGTTTTGTTGGAACAACCTTCTAACATAATCGTAAGGCTTCTTACCTCACCGTTTGACTCAATGACGAAGAGCACGCTCTGCTCATTGTTACATGAGGTGAACAACAATCTTACCTTTCATTGACATCACCCACATCTTGGGCGACATTGACCTTTCTGTGTCTTGGCAACAAATGGCTATTGTGACAGAGTACGCCCTTGGCTGTAGAGGCAGCATTGGCGAGTCCAATAGTGTGGTGAATGAAAACCGAGGTCTAGGTGACAAAATAGTCAGGAGGACCCTTGTCTCTATGTGGTGTAGGTGCACCAGTACAGATCAGGCCTGATTACCATTGGTCAACAACAAAGACAATCTAGTTGACATGCTGTGTATCAAGGAGAACAGTCTCTGAATACCAATAACATATTGGTTCTTTGAACTGAGCATGAGGACATCAGAGTGAAGCCCTGGGCACCACATCTTCTAGGTCAACCATTGGACCCCTTGTCAACATCATCTCATCTGAGATCATCATTCATACAGCCAAATGAACAGATAACTGTTGTAGTGCTGAGAGACAGAAGTTATCAAAGATTTTTCTTACAGAACGAATCACACCTCCAACATGAGGCATTCCACGGATCGTTACATCAGCGATCTAATCAAACCATCTTATCATCACACTCGGTTCATTTATCACAATGGATCAAGTCTTTCATTACATGTTACCCTTCACCAACATGACATTGGGCGAAATCGGAGTTGCCTTTGAGGCAGAATGGGCGCAAGGATGCGTGATTACTAAGAAAGTTCAGAGGAAGGTTGCCACTGTGGTGGATAAGCGACAACATGATGCTCATGTCAGGGCATACAGATGTTGGCTCAAGGAGCAGTGAAAAGAGAAATGACAACTGGAGTGGGAGGCTCAGTGGGAGGCAGAATGACTCGAGGAAGTGTCAGTTCGCGAGCAGGAGGAAGCATGGAAGGCACTCATGCAGGAGAAGTGTGAGAAGCTGCTTTGTAAACAGATGCTGTTGAATGTTCAATTGTTGACATGTGGATGGAATGTCATCATGCTAAAACATGAGGGACTGGTCTTGTCTGCTAAGGAGTGGAATCGTTTAATGCATGCGCTTAATGGGAATATCATGAAGCCGTAGCAGTATCAAACCAGCCAAGAAAGAACCAAGTCAGACTCAGTATGGTATTCACCATATGAGAAAAAGAAGGTGTATGCAATCTACAAAGCAGAACCCATTACTCCTAAGAATTATAAGGGGTTGGGAATGCTCACTCGGAAAATGCTGAGCTTGGACTACTTTCTCCCTGCATGTGGAGAAGAGACAATAGAGGAGCAGATGCGATGGATTGCAGAGTGGGCCAACAAGGTGGAAGCTAAATTGCCTGGCAAGCCTGGTCATTACAAATGAATGGCAGCGGAACCATGGTGACAAAAAGGATACTGTTACATGTATCTGTTCGAGCCAAAATATTACACAAAGTACAAATGGCCGAGTTATCCCACATTGGCGGAAGTAGCATCATGGACTCACATTCTGAGGAAACAAGGTGTTAGATTTGCACTTCAAGATGGAGATGATGATGGTGTATATCATATCTATCCAGGCGATGAAATTCTACTCAAAGAAAACACAACCGTACAAGTGGAATCGAGATACTCCTGGGCAGACGTTGATGAATTTGCAAAGGACTATTGGTGGAAGAAGATCACTCTTGGCACAGCCAAGAATGATGAGGAGGTTGTTTATCCTAGATGGACATATGTGCAGGCAGTACAATCAAACCATTTCCAGGGAGCTGGCAGATGAGTTACACATCAGTTTACAACCAACTGGTTTGGAGAACTGTTGGGCGATTGGTTTAATGAAGAATTAAAGGAGGAAATGTGAATGAGGCTGGAAACAGTACACCTGCCCAGCTATATTGACATAACAAAATGGAGTCAGCAGGTTCAACATGCTAGCAGAAAAGTGTTGCCACCAAGAGGATTCAATGGATATGGACTGGAAACTCTGGGACTCTGTTATCTTCATTTATTCAAAAGACAGTACTGGTGGGCATTCACATGGCCTTTCAATCCGTCATGGGGAGAGATAGCGGTGTATGAATAGGACATGAGAGATCTGGATGCCATGGCAAAAGTAACCTTCAACAGAAGGGAGGTGAAATTCCACATTGAACGAGATGCATATGGAAGGAGTGTGGAGGCAATCTTGGAGGAGTATGGAGGAGACAAATCAGTCCAACAGCATTACTTGGTCAGATTCGACATTACAAATGTGCTTATACAGGCATTGGTGGGACTTATCACTGTAGCAGTTGGAATATTCAGACATGCTGCAAACACTACAGCATGGAATGCTCACATGGATGCGGAATGAACAGAACAAGGAGCAGCCCTAGCCACTGTAATCAATCAGGTTAATGAGGCTCTTCATCCACTGTGTGATCCTGTGCCAACTTTGAAAATGGAAATGCTGGAAGTGTATGAAGGAGATCCGAAGGAAATTGTGGTGTGGTTAAGATCAATGGAAAATTACTTCAAACTCATTCGAGTAAAAAATCCGAAGCAAAGGATGATGATCACGTTGCAATGAGTAAGGAAGGGAATGGACAATTGGGCAGGAATTGGTCAGTGGCAAAGACAACAGAGCAGGCGGAATTTGAAAGTGAGATAGCACAAAAGAATACTACGCCTGCTGCAATAGCATTGCTAGCAGAGTTGGGAAGACCAATGGATTATGCTGAATGCCAAACAGGGATTAGGAGACCAGATGGGACATGGGCGATGGAACTGTTTAATAATCCACCACCATTTGATCATTGGGAGGATTTGAAGCAGAAGATGAAGGACTTCTTCTTGACGACGGAAACCCGAGACAATGCGACTCGCAAAATTAGCACCCTCAAGCAAGGTTCTCGAAAAGTCGAGGACTATATCATTGAGTTCAGAAGCATCACGATGCTCACAGGGTACAATGGAATTGCATTGGTTATGCATTTCTGTCAAGGTCTCAACCTGGCATTAGGAAGACGAGTGGTGGAAATAGGAATGTTGGATGGAGCAAGGAGCATTGATGGATTGCAAGCAGGAGATCTACAACAATGGTATGATTGGGCATTGGCGATTGAAAAGAGCTGGAGGGATGCACAGCAGTTGTATCCAAAAACAACAACCACAACAAGTGGCAGTAAACCTGCACAGAATACGCAGAATCGACAAAATAAACCATGGCAGCAAAATACGAATAAACCATGGCAACAAAATCAACTGGTTCCAAATCAGAATTCACCAGCAATGGCATCTACATCTAAAGACCCAGATGCGATGGATGTGGACTGTTGAAGTGTGTTGATTACTTGTTACAACTGTGGGAAGGTTGGACGCATGAAGTGGGACTGTAGGGCACCACCAAAGGATAAGGGAAAACAGGTGGAAAAGCGATGGAACTCGGCAAGGGAATATGTCAGAGATCTGACAGAGGAAGAGAAGAAAGAAGTAGTGGAGGAGTTGGGTTTTCAAACCAACTTGTGAATAAGCATTTCGATTCACAAGTTATGGACATTGTAAAGTATGAGGATTCACATGTAAAATTACCCAAGATTTTATATGAATGTCATTCACTTGTACATTGTTTGAGAAATGCACCAATAAGTGCAACCAAGCAACAACTGACTACATGGTCAGCTCCATGGATGGTAAGGCATATTTGGGATCAACCGATGGAAACAGCCATCAAAGACATGAGAACATGGGTTAAGAAAAACCGAGAGGAAGAAGTGGATGAGATGTTAATTCATGAGTTGAATCAAATGTTAGAAAAAGATGTGCTGTGGTATTTAAACCACATGAAGTCAAAGTCACATCTTGTCAGAACAACAGGACAGAGACAAATGGACATAGGGGTCATAGTACAAACTAAAGACTCCTTACAAAACTTTGAGATCAAGGCATTAGTTGATTCAGGATGTACAGTGTCATGTGTAAACAAAGCATTTATTGAACAAAATGCGATAAATACACGAAAACTACCAAAACCCATTCCAGTCTTCAATGCAGATGGTACACACAACGCAGGTGGAGACTTAGAAGAGATGGTAGAATTGAAGCTGAGAATTGGAGATCATTGGGAATCATTAGAATTTGGAGTATCAGCATTGGGGAAGACAGATATGTTTCTGGGACATGATTGGTTGAAATATCACAATCCGGAAATAAACTGGAAAAACCAAATCTTGACCTTTTCAAGATGTCCAGGATCATGTTGGAAGAGTTCAACTGTGAATGAACCAGAGGAGGAAATAGATCAGAATGAATGGGAGGAAGGAGATCATTTACTAGCTGTTCACATTGGACAAGAAGAATTACAATTGCAAGCTTTCCAATCTAAAGCTATGGAAATTGCTTCACAGAACAAAGTAAAACAATCATTGGAAGAGATTGTACCATCTCATTACTTATCTCACTGTAAAGTCTTTGAAAAAACCACCTTTGACGAACTACCACTGAGACAACCATGGGACCATGCAATCAAATTAGTACCAGGATCAAATCCCTTAGACTGCAAATTTTACCCATTAAATTGAGAAGAACAAAAGGTTTTGGAAGATTTCCTTACAGAAAACCTGGAAAGTGGGCGAATTAGACCTAGCAAATCTCCAATGGCATCACCCTTCTTTTTTGTAAAAAAGAAAGATGGATCTTTGAGACCAGTACAGGATTATCGCAAACTTAATGAAATGACCATTAAAAATTGTTATCCATTACCATTAATATCAGAATTGATAGACAAATTGAGTAATGCAACAATCTTTTCAAAAATGGATATTTGTTGGGGATATAATAATATCCGTATCAAAGATGGGGATGAATGGAAAGCAGCTTTTCGAACAAATCAAGGACTCTTCAAACCTTTAGTTATGTTCTTTGGTCTGACTAACTCACCTGCTACCTTTCAAACCATGATGAATGATCTGTTCTGGGAGGAACTTGCTGAAGGATGGGTGGTAATTTACATGGATGACATATTAGTGTTCTCTCAATCAAAAGAACAACATGAAAAACATGTAAATCAGATTTTGGCAAAGCTAGAGGAAAATCAATTATCATTGAAACCTGAAAAATGTTACTTTGATAAAACAGAAATTGAATTTTTAGGTATGATAATCACCAAGGATTCAGTACAAATGGATCCAGCAAAAGTAAAAGCTGTAAAAGAGTGGCCAGAACCTAAGAATAAATGAGAAGTACAACAATTCTTGGGATTTGTCAACTTTTATCATCAATTTGTGAAAGGATTTGCAAAGGAAGCAAAACCTTTAATGGAATTAATGGGGAAGAAAGATTGGGAATGGGGTCCTCGACAAGTAGAGGCAATGAGGAAATTAAAGGAAAGAATTGTGGAGGAAGTGGTACTAGCCATACCAGATGAAGGAGGACAGTTTTGGATTGAAACTGATGCATCAGACTTTGCATTAGGATCCATACTGTCTCAACAACAGAATGGAATATGGAGACCAGTGGCATTTATTTCACGAGCCTTAAATGAAGCTGAAAGAAATTATGAAATATATGACAAAGAGATGCTTGCAATTATGCACTTGTTATATGAATGGTCACAGTACTTGAAGGGAGTGAAAGAGATAATTGAGATCTTGACGAATCATCAGAATTTGACATATTTCCGAAAGCCACAAAACCTAAATCACAGACAGGCGAGATGGGTCATGGATTTACAGGAATATAATTTCATAATCAAACATAGGTCCAGAAAGTCAAATTCCAAGGTGGATCTCTTATCAAGAAGAGTGGGATATGAACGAGGGGAGAGGGATAATGAAGATGTTATATTATTGAAAGAAGAATTATTCATACAATGGGATAGGAGCGAAATTGGATTGGAAAAATTGGAAAAAGATATAAAAAAAGTAAATAAAAGACAATGGGATGAACAAGTAGAAAAAGGTCTAAAAGAGAAAAAAGAAGGATTCGAATATGAAAAAGAACATAATTTAGTGACATGGAAAGGAAGGATTTATGTACCAGTGGTAATACGATTAAGGGAGGAAGTAATTCAAATACATCACGATTGAGGACATCCAGGGATAGCCAAAACACTGGAATTGATAACCTGAGGATATTGGTGGCCAAATATGGGAGAAGATATTAAGAAGTATATTCAAGGGTGTAGGACTTGTCAGACTGTCAAGCCAGATAGACAAAAATGAGTGGCTCCATTAAATCCACATGTGATACCTGATACTCCCTGGAAACACATATCTGTAGATCTGATTGGACTGTTACCAGAATCAAAGGGGTATAATGTGATCTTGACAGTGGTAGATTGGTTTTCCAAAATGGCATATTTCCTACCTACCAATACAACAATAACGTCATTGGGAGTAGCTACATTATATCAGGATCATATTTTCAAAAATCATGGAGTACCAGAAAAGATCATCAGTGATCAGTATTAGGACACCCCTTGTTGTGATGACTAAGGGCCCCACTGGCAGTGAACTGAAGAGGAGAGACGATGAGGGAGGCTTTAAGTTGATCAAGGGGGAAACCCAAGAGAACTCAACTGAGGACTCTGGGTGTTGGATTGCCCTACTTATATACTACTTTACATGGTCTGTGCACTAACCCCTACAACCCTAAAGGCTGTAGAACCCTACGCTAATAATAGTACAAGGTGAATCATAATGGACAGCCATGACTGCGCTTTGACTGTGGATTAGTCATGGTGTCTGAGTCATATGGACCGCATCTCCGATATCTAATCTAATCTAATCGTTATCTAATCTATGTGCTGATTAGATAATCATTATCTTCTCTTTGATATTTGGCTATGGTTATAGATAAAAACAAAGAAAATGAATATAAAATGACTTAGCAAAAAAGAGTTCAAAGATGGTTCATGACAATCAGGGACCACAATTTGTATCTAAATTCATGAAGGAACTCTTTGGAATATTGGGGATAAAAGGCAATCCATCAACAGCATTTCATCCACAGACAGGTGGACAGACAGAAAGAGTCAATCAGATAGCAGAACAATTACTATCTACCTTCATCAATGAAAATCAGGATGATTGGAGTGATTGGTTAGCAATAGCTCAGTTCTGCTATAATGATTGGGAACATTTGGCAACCGGGTATTCTCCCTTTTACATGAATTATGGATGACACCTAAACAAGGGAACAAAAATTGATACCAGCCACACTATGGTCAAGGCAGTTACACAGTTTGCAGGGAGACAAGTGGAGATTTGGAATCAGGCCAGAAACACTCTCAAAAAAGCACAGGAAGCCATGGCATTGCAATATGACAAAAGAAAAAGGATGTCTATATTGTACAAGAAAGATGACTTAGTCTACATAAACACAGAGCATTTGCCAATGGTTTGACCAACTAAAAAACTAGGCGAGAGATTTTTAGGACCTTATAAAATTCTTGAAAAAGTAGGACCTTCAGTGTACCAAATTCTTATCCCTGCATCCTGGAAAGTGTATAACATTTTCAATGAGTCACTTTTGAAACCATACCATGCACCTTCATTTCCAATACAGGCCAGCAAAAATACAGGCCAGAAGAAGCAACAGGAGAAAGAGAGCACCACTGGTGACTATGAGGTGGAAAAAATACTAGATAGTCGAATTAACCGATGAGGATGTGGTTAGCTAGAGTATCTGGTAAAATGGAAAAACTACCCACTCGAAGAAGCTTCTTGGGAACTGGCACAGAATTGCAACCATGCCAAGAGGAGTATTGATGATTTCCATTGACTCAATCCAGGAGTGCTGAGGAGACTCCATGGATGAGAATTATTGTTCACACTGTATTTAAACTATACCCAACTGCTGGTGTCTAAAAAATTGTATGGGTGGGAAGATGGAAAATTCGAACATGGGTACCTGGAGAAACTGGAATGTAACTGGCAGAAATGGAAAGGAAATCATCATGAAGCAGAATGAACAGATCCTGATCATGTGGAACCCAATCCTTGAGGAGGGGGTTATGTTATGATTTCTTTATTTCTTTTATTTCTTTGATTACATAAAGGAAGCCACTGGAAGGATAGGTCAGCGACCATGGTGTCTAAGGGAGAGGAGTCACATGATTGACTCATGGGGAACATGAGATAAAAGGTATATAAGGAGGGATTAGTAGGTAGTGCTCCTTAGCCTTACAATTGTTTCTGTCATACACAGTTCAACTATCACTCTCACTCTCTCTTTTCTAAACCTTGAGGTTTTGTTGGAATGACCTTCTAACACAAATTGCCTGCCACCACATCAAATCACCCATGCCCACATGAATTACCCACCATCTCACCACCTGCCACCCACCATTACATTATATTCTATATATTGTGCTCCTGTGTATAAATTATTTGATGTCAATCTCACTGTACCTGATCATCCCAAACAACAGGAGGAATGAAACAAAGAAAGCAACAAGGTATAAAATACTTAAAAGGTAATTGTTAGGCTGACAGAATCCTTATAGATCAGAGGAGATACTACAAAAGAAGAATATCTCAGTTGCTCCCCCAGCTCGGAAACACAGTAACCACTACCTGCCCTTCTCTGCCCCTCTGGCTGACAGTCCTGCCACTCTAGCCACACCACATCAGGTAGAGGAAGGTGAAACAGATGACAGTGACAGTGATACCAATGGTCATACTACTGATGAATATGTCCCTGCAGATTCTGAAAAAGTAGACAAGGAGAACCCATTGGTAGATATTGAAGAAGTGGATATTTCAAATGACCAGGAGGAATCTGGTCAGATTGTTTCTGCCTTGGATAATATGGGTTTTGACAGAACTGGGGTTATTGGGGCCAGTGGAGATATTGATATGGCCTCCCCTCCTCCTGAGGGGTCTTCTAGAGTAACAGGAGGCATATTGAGGGGTAGGGCAATAGGCAATGTACTCAATCTGCCTGATGCAGATGACATGGTGGAACCAGCTATACCTGCAAAAGGAACTGTCAAACTATTCTCTGATCTTGCACTTAAACCATCCCAGCATAAGCCTGCTTTTACTTTCAGCACAAGGGCTGAATCCAGCTTGGGGCCAGTTCTGGAAAGGCTGGGCAGATTTTATTCTCCTGTGAGACACAACAATTACCAAATTTTTGTGCATGAAGGAGGCAGTTGGAACCTCAAAGGTCGTTTCAGTCATGCTGTTGAAGAAGATGAGGATATTTTATGGGTGACTGACAATGGTCAGCTGACACTTGCTGTTTGTGCTGAGGGGAAGGATATCTTGGCAGCACCTGTTGGACAACCAGTTCATACTGTCCCTTTGAGTAAAGCTGCCACAAAGCAAGGGGACTTGTCAAAAAATGAGCTCATTGTTATTCTTAAAGTCCCTGAGCATCTTACTCAGACACAAAAGAATCCAGGTTTGAAACTGAATTATGCCAAGTACAAAGCATGCCTCATTGCCCAGGACACCCTTAGGCAGATGATTAAAGATGGAACCTGGCCTGATGACATTAAGAAGCCCAGTGCCACAAATGTTATAGAATTATTTGTTTCCAAAAGTTACTGGCATCATTACATGACTCCAGCTTTCCATGACATTGCACATTATCCTGTGCTTCAAGAGTGGTTGGAGGATGAAAAGGATGGTCCAGCTGATGAAGATGTCTGGGGAACAGCAATGTTATCTTATACATTTTCTGATTTGACAAAGGAAAAGGCACGAAGGCAGCAGGTGACTAGGGGGAAGGGAAAGAAGGCCAAAGAAGATTCTGGGGAAGGTAATAAGGCCAAAGAAGGTTCTAAAGAGGGTAAGAAGTCAAAGAAGCATAAGTAGGTGGACCAGTGTTGTTATCTGTCTGGAAATGTATAGTAATCAATATGCAAGTTTTTTCTCTGTCATCTTTGGTTCTTTCTTCAAAATTTTGGTGCTCTGGATCTGGCTGGAGATCATCTCAAGTCTGCCCTTGGTTGCTGCAGCCCCCATTGAACAACAGTCCTTCCCAGATATACCCTTCTTACTAATCACCAAGTTCATTCAAGAACATTTTGATTCAACTGTCTCACTGTCAACAGTGTTAATGCTGCTTTTCACTATCACTGAGAATACAGACCTTTTGAACTTGCATTTCCACCAAAGATCTGCAGATCAAGTGAGAGAACATAGCACATTAGTCACTGGGTGGATCAGAGGGTTGGCAAGTGCAGTGAAACAAAGGCTGGAAGAAGAAAATGCCTCCCTTTGAAAGAGGCAGACATGGATCCAGAAGGATCAGAACCAATGACCATAATAACAATTGGATTGAAACTGGATGCCCTTGCAAGGCTGTTAGGCTTAAACCCACTCAATAAGTCAGGAAAATTCAGAGCCAAATTAAAGCCTGTTTCCAACAAACAAATCCAAGCAGTTTATACTTTGTGTCCAGATACCCCAATCTGTACCAAACTGGCTTGCCAAAAGAAGGGATTATATCAGTGGACCAGAGTAAGGGATGTACCACTTGTAAGGATGATCAAAATTTTGTGGTGTATGACAATACACCAGTATTCTCTGGACATTGCAAGGGGTGCAAGACTATTTATTATGCTGATCATGCAAGAGCAAAACTTGAAACTCATGCCCAGCATGAAAGGGTGTATCTAAACTCAGCAAGGTACATAAAAATTGGACAAAGCCTATGGGTGGACAGGGGATTCTCCAATGCAGTGTTGAGTGGTATATACATTTTCATGCATCAGCAGCAGCATATGCAGGATTTGGAATGATGCCTTTAATATGGATAACAGACCAAAAATAAGCAGGAGACATGTGTGGCAAGCATTTGTGCAGGAATCAATTTGACTCATAGCCTCTGCTTCAGACACCAATTTGACAATCATGATGGCCTTGCAATTGATGAAGTTACTAGAGAAGCATTCATGCCTTAGGGGAGGGTGGTATCATAAGGTCTGGTGATCAACATCCTGCTCTGAGTGTACACAAAAGTATAGGAGTACTGCAGATGTGATTGTAGAAGCCAATGCAAATGAAGCAGATATGGTTGGAATGGAAGATAGACACCACATAAATGAAGTTCAGGGAAGAATGCAAGAAATTGATGAAGTGGAAGAAGAAGCTGCTCCAGTCCAAATGGTGGTGGTAGATGGTATTGTCATGGGACATACTCACTGTGCATTTGAAGGTTGTGATGCTGACTTGGGAAATGCTCATGGTGGTGTCTACTGCCCACTTCATGAACTCTCATATGGAGGTAAATGCCATGCTGCTAATTGTCAAAATGCAAATGTAGAAGGAACACTTGCATGTGAACAGCATCAAGGGAAGTGGAGGAGGCACCTATTGAATCATAGGAAACAGGTCATGGGTGGCTACAGAAGAGCTTTGAGAAGACCTGATGGTACAGTGCCTTGGATGCCTCATCCACCTCACCAGGTACACCCTCATGATGATGAAGAACAAGAAATCAGAGGCAGGGACTGCTTCACTGCACCAAGAATATATTGTGTTGAGACAATCTGTGCTCCTTGTGGTGTTGTTGTGGCTTGGAATAAATTTACAAAGTCTGAGTCACCAACTAACATACTTAACTTCTTGGGATCAGTATACCAGGACAAAGACAAAAGACCAGCATATATTTGCATTGACAAGGCTTGCATGGTGTTACGCACATGTGTGAATGATCCTAGGCTGGTGGAGTGGCTAGACACAAGCAGATTTATTGTTGATGCATACCATTACCTCAACCATCGTGCAACAGATGATTTATGCAGGACATGGTGCAATCCTGCACCACTGAATGGCTCTGCACCCAATTTGGTCATTACTGGCAGAAATGCACAAGGACAGTTGTATTATAAGAGAGCATTCAATACTCAAGCTTGTGAGCAACTGAATGCATGGCTTGGTGGTTTTGAGTCAATTCTGAAGAGAATGAAATCAGGGAATTTCAACTGGTTCTTGCATACAATGCTGTTCTATCATACAATTCAAGTCCTGAAGAGACAGAGGAGAAGGGAGAGTGAAAGTGAAGGTGATGAGAACCTGTAATTATATTTGTATTTGTATTTGTTAGTTACAATGAAAAAAATGTCAGGAGTTTACATGGAGTCCACACATATAAGTCCTGCTACATGGTCACTTAAGTTTTAGTGTCCAAGACTTGCAAAACATCACATTCATGTACACTAACTAGATTGAGCATCAGGAGAATGTAAAAATTGTGTCTAAACACTGTTTTTTGCAAAATATATACTGTACCTGGACTGCACAAGGACTGAACCTGGACTCCCTACAATGACCTTGCTTGTGCCTGGACTGAACCTGGACAATGCCTGGAGTACAGGGACTTTACCTGGACTCCACAAGGACATGTGGGGGAGTGTAAAGTGCTGATGGTCTCAGACATTTTCCTAACTGTGGCTTATCAGCAATTGATTTCCTTTATAAAATTCAATACTTCCTTCTGTATTAGGTTTAAACCTATTAGCAACAGTGCAATACCTCAATGACTGGGAGGGGTAAAACTGATGATCATTCCTACAGTATATACTACACTTTATATACATTGTGTATGTATTCTAGTATGTTCTACACTATCTAATCTCTTATAGATCATTCCATGGTTATCATATGAGATCTGTCTGGCTATTATTCCAACACATGCTGCACTCCTTATGCCCTACAAGGAAACTGATGCACATGGACCAAATGATTTGAGACCACCTCCTGACCTCATCAATGGACAAGAAGAGTATGAAGTTGAAGTGATCATCACACATCACAAGAAAGGAAACTTGTATCAATATCTCATCAAATGGAAAGGTTATGACATGTCACACAATACTTGGGAACCTGAACACAACTTGACAAATGCAGAAGAACTTCTAGAGACATATAAAAGCAGAAGACAACTCCACTAGCCCCAGCAATCTTTGCACTAAACAAACTGATACTTTATGTCTTCTCACTCATCCTCACCCATTGCACACATCTACTCCACATACCATGCAGTTGATGAACAAAGATGATCCCTTAACCCTTTCATTGCTAGGCTTGCTGCTACACCCCCCAGGCTTATTAACCCATGCAATAATACCACTTCTGACTTTGACCCTAACAACATCATGTGAGAGTCACATCTCTCACAGACCAATGACCCTTGTAGTCCCACTATGCCAACACCCACCTCAACCACCACTGCCCAAATCCCCTCCTTGCCCATGTGAGAAGATTTACCAACAGGAACTACACAACCAGATACTAGTCATGTGGTACCTGAGAGTCATCAGGGACATGTTGATGCATCTCTCCACTGTCTGGGTGTAGACTGGGAGTAGGGAAGGGGTGAGGCCATGCAAAGGTTCCCAGCACCTGTGTCATCAAATGTTGTCCACTGGGCATGCGGTCACGCTGTGACAGTGACAGTGGCAGTTGGAGGCTGGCAATGATGAGGGGAGTGCAGGAATGAAGGTGGAAATATTAAAATGAAGCTCAAGACAAAGGATTAAACATGGAGGGCCAAGGAGCATAGTGTATTATTCATGTCACACAGTGACAAAGTGACTACATAACCATCTGACTAATCAAGCTCTGTGCTCATCAATGTTCCATCGGACGCTCTGATGGATACTGAAGATGGCACCTGAAACAGTCCAACAGATGGCAGCCAAGCTACCAGCAGTAGCCAAATGAATATCCTATATCAGACAGAAGCTAGAGGCCCAACAACTGTTCCAACTCAAGGAACTCATGGATTTTCAGGAGCATTTATCACTTGTACTACCTATCCACAAATACTTGGTTGAATTAGGAGAACCTGTGCTTTCACCCAGATCAAACTGGATCAAGCAATTGTTGTTTGTCTTGCACAAGTCTGGAGAATACTTTCCAGTGAACCACATGCCATCACCATCAGACAGATCACAATTGAGCATACAAACTTTGATTGCACTCACTTTGTCAAAACTTTCATCAACATCAATCACCTAGTGTGGGAACTCACCGAGTCCATCCAGATCAATCTTGATCAGCTTGCCCTGGATTTCCTCTGCCACCTGTTAATAACCAACATTGAACAGTACATCATCAACACCATCAAACTTGTTCAAGCTAACCACATATGCATCCTGCCTCAAACAAACAATGGCAGGAACTTGATCAAGATCAACTCCTGGTTCAACCCCATTTACTGCATCCCTAACAAACATGAGATCATCAACATCTCCAATGAAATTCAGGATCAAATTGGCAACATCCTTGGACAGATAGAAGAAGTGCAGAAGAAGACCCTTGCTACTTCTATTGTAGTCAACAACAAATTCCCACCAAGGCTAACTGCCACACTGCACACTATCCTTAATGGAGATGAGACACAGGTAGTAGTTCAGATGCTTGCTGAACTTGACTCTACCATTCCACTTATGATGAGGACCCCTCTCACAAGACAACCTGAAGGATTGACATCCTCTGCTATACCCATCAATCCTCCCATTGTCTTCTCATTTGTCAAACCAGTCACTCCACCAAGACAAAAAGGAAATGCGCCCACTATGCCACAGGCACCACAAAAACAGCCATGCCACCCTCAGTGCCTTATTTGTAACTCCCAAGGACACCTGATGTCACAGCACATCCCTAGTCAAGTCATCCTCCCTAGACCCATCAGCAATCAAACCACTGATGCCAGATCAACCCCTGGACCATCAGCACACCTCAAATGTCAACAACTGCCTCACCCTTTGCACCCACCACCTTCATGCCCACACACCACCCACCAAATGCACCAGGGATATCAACAAGGAACCTGCCCTGGTACTGTCACCTTCAATAACAATGACAAACACCATGCCTGGTTTAATAACCAAAACCACCCAGAAAGTGATGATGAAGAATTCCACCTTGGAAAGCCAGCTTGGTGGACCAAAACTGAATTTAATAATGTCAAGTAAGCCCTTGACTTTGTTTCATTTTTGTATCATATTGGACTAGTATTTGTGGACAAGTTCTCTAAAGGAGAGCTAGTGTTACAACCTATGCAAATTTTTTCATTTTCCTTATGTCAGTACCTTCCTTTGTTGAACACCTATGCATTGCCACCATTATCCTATGATTATGTAATGTCACTGCTCACATAAGCATGACCCTTTTCACCTATGACATATGCCTACCATTGTTTCATTTCTATGATGTCACTATGATATCACTAATGACACATTATGATCTCATAGATATCATTATCTATATTCCTTGCCTTTTACAGACAGTAGGTTTAGGTATAAATACTAGAGTTTGTCTTAGGTTGAACCTTAAGTTCAACTTAGCTTGTAATACACAAGTTAACATCTCTGGGAACTACAAGTTCTGGTGAGATTGTCAAAGTCGTTGTTCAAGTGCTCTCATCCACCTCACTTGTCTCAAGCCTGAGTCTCCTTTGTTGGACTTAGTGCTGTCTACTCAATTGCATTTCACCAGACTCTACTTTGTTATTGTCTTGGACAATCCTCATGGCATTATGTCATTGATAAGATTGGATGATGACTTGTCATCATAACACTTTCCTTTCTGCTATTGTCACACTCTCTCACTCTTTCATATTACTTAAATTTCTTTCTTATGCCAACTAGAATATATACTGATGCAGGATCTGAATAGGTACAATGAATTGGAAGACTCTGCAATGGACAAAGAACATGATTGTGAGCCTGCTGGCATCCCAATGGCTGTTGTTGCCATTGATGAGTTGGGTGTCATTGTTGGGTCTGCTGCTGCTGGCACTGTCTTGGGTGGGTCAATTGGCAGAAAGAGGAAGCAGTGAACCCATTCAGGGCATACAAGTTGGGGCTCAGCATACCATATACATCCCTAGCATTTTAATCAACTTTTGTGTATATATTTCAGTTGTACCCTATTAATAATTTTAGATGATAATATTTAACCAAATGTCATTATTGATCATGCCTAACAAACACATATTGTTATACATGTATTCTACATACAATTACAACTCAATCATT
The DNA here is from genome assembly GCA_032173475.1 of Amanita phalloides. Lineage (NCBI taxonomy): Eukaryota > Fungi > Basidiomycota > Agaricomycetes > Agaricales > Amanitaceae > Amanita > Amanita phalloides. Next base: position 56,693 of record JAENRT010000033.1, on the reverse strand, counting down.
CTTGCTTGGTAGCTGATTGGAGAGGAAATCATTGTCTGCTCATATGTGCCCCATATTTGAGCAGCAGCTCAACAATGCCATAGTGGCCATAGGCTGATGCAGCTTGCAAAGCATTACTAAATATTCCTCCCTGTGCATTCACATCTGCTCCTCTTTCAAGCAGTAACTCAACAGTCCCCTTGTAATTTCTATATGATGCAGCCTGGAGGGCACTGCCAAAGTATCCTCCCTGTGCATTCACATCTGCTCCTCTTTCAAGCAGTAACTTGATAATCCCCTTGGTATTTTCACATACTGCAGCCTGGAGGGCATTGCCATATTTTCCTCCCTGTGCATTCACATCTGCTCCTCTTTCAAGCAGTAACTCAACAGTCCCCTTCTGATTTTTATATTTATATGATGCAGCTTGGAGGGCATTGCCATATAATCCTCCCTGTACATTCACATCTGCTCCTCTTTCAAGCAGTAACTCAATAATCCCCTTCTGATTTTTATATGATGCAGCCTGGAGGGCATTGCCATATTCTCCTCCCTGTGCATTCACATCTGCTCCTCTTTCAAGCAGTAACTCAACAATCCCCTTGTTATTTTCATATGATGCAGCCTGGAGGGCATTGCCATATTTTCCACCCTGTGCATTCACATCTGCTCCTCTTTCAAGCAGTAACTCAACAATGCCCTTGTTATTTTCATATGATGCAGCCTGGAGGGCATTGTCATAGTATCCTCCCTGTGCATTCACATCTGCTCCTCTTTCAAGCAGTAACTCAACAATCCCCTTGTGATTTCTACATGTTGCAGCCTGGAGGGCATTGCCATATTTTCCTCCCTGTGCATTCACATCTGCTCCTCTTTCAAGCAGTAACTCAACAATCCCCTTGTTATTTTCATATGATGCAGCCTGGAGGGCATTGCCATATTTTCCTCCCTGTGCATTCACATATGCTTCTCTTTCAAGCAGTAACTCAACAATCCCCTTGTGATTTCTATATGTTGCAGCCTGGAGGGCATTGCCATATTCTCCTCCCTGTGCATTCACATCTGCTCCTCTTTCAAGCAGTAACTCAAGAATGCCCTTGTTATTTTGATATGATGCAGCCTGGAGGGCATTGCCATAGTATCCTCCTTGTGCATTCACATCTACTCCTCTTTCAAGTAGTAACTCAACAATACCCTTGTGATCTCTATGTGTTGCAGCCCAGAGGGCGTCCTCCCTGTGCATTCACATCTGCTCCTCTGTCAAGCAGTAACTCAACAATGCCCTTGTTATTTTCACATGATGCAGCCTGGAGGGCATTGCCATAGTATCCTCCCTGTGCATTCACATTTGCTCCTCTGTCAAGCAGCAACTCAACAAGATCTTTGTAACCTTTATATGATGCTGCATATAAGGCTTTCATCATATCATTATCTGTGACATCCTTTGACATCAGCCATGTAGCAGTTTTAACTAAGCCATGGAACCCTGCACACTGTAAAGCACATGAAGCTTCCATTTTAAATTCATATGTGCCAAAATTCTTTATATGAGCCCATCTTGTGAGATTTCCAGGTTGAAACAACTCCTAAATCTGTCTCATTGCAGCTTCCTCAAGACCAGCTGTAAGTATATGCTTTGACCAAAATGTTGCAGAGTAATCAAGCAATGTTACCCTCTGGTGCCTTTCAAATACCTGATGACACCCTATTTGGATCAGATATGCCAAGCAACATTGTCCAATGAATCCATCACCAATGTCATGCTGCTCCATAATCCCAATGGACTGCATTCTATTTGGATTTCTCATGATATACTCCTTTACAGATGCATGAGACAATTGCATTGTGTCATCATCCATTTTCATGACTAGACCAGAGCATATCCTGATTACTTCTTCTGGTGATGATAGCCTACAATCAGATTCAAAGCTTTGCTTCTCTATGTCAAATTCCACAACAATGGCAAGTTCTTTAATGTGCAATGGCCTTTCTGCATATGCTAACCACAATAATAATTTCATGGCATTTGTTTGATCAACAGGACAAATTCTGCTGATCATTTGATCATATATTTTTTCCAATGTCTGAGGAAGCCTTTTCAGTGTATCTTTCAATGTCTTAGGACTCTTGCTGCATTTCTTCAGTTCTTCCAGCTGACATGCCACCAGTCAAAACCTATTAACTGTCACACAAGTTGCACTGACTGACTTAATTCACATACATTCCATTTGCCTTTGTCAAGAGTACTTCTCTTATCATATCCTTTTCACTTGATGTCCATCCTTTCAGATCTCCAGAATATTGTAGCATATGATCAATGAACATTGCAATGTCATGATCATGGTCTGCATGCATTTGGGACATATCCACTTCTGTGGGCCCTGATGGCCTCAATGAATAAACAATATGATATTCAGGCCTGCTGGTGATAAGAAGGTGGCATTGTATCAGGTTCCATCCATGCACAATCTTGACAAAGTTCATCATTTCCTCCCTGTCTGTGCATTCATCCAATGCATCAATGAGGATGTATGTATTATTAAATCCAGATATCATTTGTCTGATGACCTCCAGCAGTTCATCATCTGAAGGTGTTGAAACCCCACCCATATGATCATCATAAGATTTGTACAGAACTGATTGGTTGTGTGGAACCCTTGCAAAGAGTTGGAGAACCAAAGATGAGAGAAGACCAGTGACAGTCCTCTTTGCATTGTCAGAAATATCACAATAGAAATATGCAAGTCCAATGGAACCAGTCTGGGCACATGATCCAATATGTTTGACAATAGTAGAGCTTGCTATGTTAATGAACACTGCCTTGTAGCATCAATAGGCTTACAATAGAACAGATTTTCCTATACCAGCTGAGATGATTGAGATTTAGTACATTTGTAAAGTTGTATGTATTTCTACTCACAGATGCCATGAATCCACATGAAGGAATTTGGCTGCTTCTTCCATTCTAGAAATGATGAATGGTTTATAAACCATGAGCCAGTGTCACCATAATGCTTTTTGGTAGCATTATTGTGATTAGTAGATGGATTAGGTGGTTTCAACCATGTCTTGAACTGCTCTGGTAAGAAGTACATTATGGAGGTCAAATTGTAGGGCATGCCACAAGTACTTACCAATGTTACTTGAAGATGGTTCAGGTTGAACTGCAATGTGTGAGAACATTATTATCTTACTATGTGGAAACTCACTCTTGACATCCTAATAACATGGTGAACAACATTTTGGGATGACATGTAGATACTGACATAGTATTTCCTATTATCCTCAATGAAAGAAGCATTGTTTATTGCAAAATCATGAGCATGTTGGAAAGCACTTGTATGAGCAATTAGTAAAGATGATAGAATGGTACAGAAACCTTACCTAGAGCTAATTAACATTTTTGTAGAATCAGCAATCATATAGGAGATGCATACCCAGATAGCATAGGAACAGTAGCAGTTCCACTGTAACAGCTAGGTTGAATACGAAAAGTACAACAGCTCACTGCACTAACCTGGCTTGGAACATAACGATCTTCGCTTTCTTCGGGCGCGCATCAGTTTCTTCGCCGTACGAGTCATCCGACGGAACGCGCTCGTGAGCCAACATGAGTGGATGTGTCGTGATGGCTGTGTGGATGAAAGATGAGCGTGAGAGCAAACGATACTGTGATTCACACGCATGGGCATTTGCATTGACAACTTGACAAGCACGTGCGCGCTCGATTGAGTAAACTCCTGCAAACGCACTGAGCACAACTGCAAGTCCTACTGTGCGGAAGGTAAGGAACATTCTTCATTTTATTGATTTGCCGCAGATGAATTATCTATTTCCTGGCGTTTGTGGATGATGCTCGGGATCCCATCAGAATGCGCCCATGAACCAAATTCACCTACAGCAAGGTTCTTGGCCTCGAGGTACCTATCCTTCCACAGCAACCCTAGGTGAGTCGTTCAGCGAATCTGGACGATCTGACCCATTCCCACAGACTGCCTCGTCTGTCCCGCCAACCCTCGTCGATATCACTGAAGCAAGCATGAACTCGCACATTGATGTCGCCTGAATGGGTTTCTTATACGTTTCAGCCCACGTCACTGCGAGGGAGGAATGTAAGTACCTGCTACAAATCCATTAAGTCAAGTGTTCCTTAGTATGCGCTTCTTTTCCTACAGGCTATCCTGCATATCGAATGGACCTCGAAGTTATTTCACTTCCAAAGCCATCAATGCATACCATGACGAGACACGGGGGTACTAGTATTGCGCCGACTCCAAACAAACCCGTACGTACTGCCTAGGTATCGCTATGCATAGATTGTCAATTCACTCTGTTGTATAGGTGGTCTGATGGAACCGTCCTATCAATATGTGCGGGGACAGTGATGGATCAGCGAAGCCCAGGTCCAAAGTGAAAGCTGACAGTGCATGGCCATCCATTCATTTCCCGGAAATAATGTTTGGAAAACTGTCAGCTGATGGAGGACAGATGGCAGATCTTACTTTTTCGCAGTCGATCGGTACGGCTCGTCACATTGACACCCTGGATATGTTAAGCCTACTTGTTATGAATACCTAACCCTTATTATTACTATGAAAGAATTACTATTTCATATGTGCCTGTGTCGAGAACGACAAGCGGCCATGATCAATCGATCATGACTTGCGGTGATCGAAAACAAGGGTGACAAGGAAGATATGTATCAAGTCAATAATGGGGATTGTCTACAGGTGCTGTTGCTAGTGGTTGTGGTAGCGAAAAGGAATGTCCCAGACAATCCAAATCCTGAAAAAGGCTCGGGTTACTTTGGGGTACCCCTCTATATAGTCTGTACATCGAGCGCCAGGTGGGAAGGCAGCCCTCGCGACCGGTGACTTGCATATCAAAGCGCATGCTTAAGCCTCTGGCAGGGCGAAAGCGGCGCCGGTGAGCGTGGGTAGAGCTGGTAGGCATAGAAGCTAACTGATCGACGCGACGTCCATTGGCGTGGCCCATGCCGTCCGATACATCTGATGCACCTGCCGTCGCCCATCCATCTTCACCGTCAGCTTTCGCCAGGCGGAAACCGAACCCACCTAGTAGCAACAGCCAACGTCCCGCAGCCCGTTCCATTCGTTCCACTTGTCACTTATGGACAGGATGCATGCGGTGGAAACCACGAGAGAAATGACGAGTCTCCTCCTGCGACGAGCTGGCGAGCCATAATGTATGTGCCGAACCTGTGCTCGTTCTAGGTGCAACTGGGGTATCCGACCGTGTTCGGCGTTATTATCAAGATCCCGTTCCCTATGCCTGCCCCCGTTGCTTGCATTCGGCTTGGCAGCTGGGTGCGTTATCGATATCCTGGTTCCCGTAAGTGAATATAGAGGCAAATGCGTACGTAGAAGGGTCAACGACGATGGCTTCATCATCACCACGTCGTTGCCATCGTCTTCTCATCCAGGTCCGACCCTTGCGCTGGCGTGGGCGAAGGCATAGGCATTGGTAAGCGAAACAGCCACGGGAGGTGACGAGGCGATGGGCCTCTCCGTCTGACAGGAGATAACTCCAGTCTCGGCCTGGACAACACAGGAAGCGCTGCAGTCGTGGTGTCCTCATATGGCAGGCTGGAGGTGGCGCTGAGACTAAAGCGAGGGTTATCGGCCACAGCAGCAGTTTCACCTTAAACACGAAAGCGTCATCACGCAATGCTTCCTAAAAAGAATGTGGTGAAGCCACTCTTCAATGCCTGCAGATCATACAAACCAATCTTAGGTTATCAAGGCTCCGTGATGCGGTGTCCGGCACGGCTGTTGTATGCACTGCAGGATACGCATTTGGACATACGAACTGATGGCGGCATCATCAAGCATGCTGAGATTTATGTGCATGACGACTACTGGCTCGAATACGTTTCCCGTAGGTCCAGAAGACCCAGAGCCTATGACATGTATTAGTTGATCATACATGTTGGAGCGACGGCCGAGCGCGCACCCTGGCCAATACATCCAAGAATGCGTTCGATATTCCATATCCGAGCTTGTTGTACATTGCCTGAGCAAACAACGGGAATACAACCCGGCAAGGCTGCGGAGGACAGACACAGCGGCGAAAGCTAGGGGACAAGAGTGTAGGGTCACGTATTCATGAGAAAAACGGTTGACCTGATGCAGCATGTAGAGTAAATGAATCGATAATGTAAGTGTGTAAAGATTGATACACAAAAACTATGCCCTATGGACATGAACAAGTCATACAAACAAGATATGCCAATCTTACCATATCGGTGACACCCATCTGGTTACGAAAAGGCTGGTTGGGAGAAAATGGTGCCTACAGATATGGATGCTGTCATTCAAGGGTTAAGACATACGCAATCTAAAAGCCGGTTCACACATGTTTGCATTTCTGTTTTCGACGAATGTCGTGTACCACAAACGGCGGCTAGAGCGGACATAGCGATGGAGCCGAGGAGCACTTCCAAGACTGCGAACAAAAGTGAGCGCCGAACGGGGCATGCTAAGAAGGCGTGACGGACTGTGACACTGGCAACTTCCCCTCAATAGTGCCCACATTCTTGTCGACTCCTACATGACTCGAGCACCATGAAATTGTCAAACACCTCGTCAAAGATGTTGTGTGTCTCCCCTCAAGCCATTAGGACCTGTTTTGGTGTGCTCAGACATGGACACCCACCCCAGAAACGACTCGCCTCCTCTGCGTTCAACCATTCTTGGCTCTCTGCTACAAGGCCGTCCCCGCAATGTTTCCCACTCCGAGTCCACTACCACCAAATCCCAGATGTCCCCCCCACACATCCATCTCCAACCCAACTTCACCCAATCCCAACACTGCTATATCGGTTGCCATCCCTCAGCCTGGTTCCTCCACCAACTTCGTACCACTCGCACCATCTTCACCGTCAGCCTTCGCCAGCATGCTCAGGCGGAAACCGAATCCAACCCCAGCCGCCAACACGGCTCACGAGCAACAGCCAGCCGCCACTACTCCTACAAGCACTGTGCTACCATTCACCTCGCCTCACACGCCCCAGCTTGCCACATCACTCCCATCAGTCATCGCAGCTCCATCTACCATGCCATCCATGCCAGGTGCCCTCCCCATGCACTCGTCCTTGATACCCCAGCCACCACCAGCCGCCTACAACACGTTTCGTATCCGGCTCGTCCCACACCTCGACTCACGCCGCTCGTTGCGGTTCGACGCCATCACCCGCGACCTGGGCGAAACAGACCCGGCGCTCCGCATTGGTCGGTTCACCGACCGGTCCGGAATGGGCCTTGCCGCCGTCAACGCCCTTGGCACCAACAAGCTCGCCTTCAAGTCCAAAGTCGTCTCCCGTGCCCATGCGGAGATTTGGGTCGAGAAGGCCGGCAAGTTTTTCATCAAAGACACCAAGTCGTCTAGTGGCACGTTTTTGAACCATATTAGGCTCAGTCCGGCAAACCAAGAAAGTAGACCCCACCAGCTCAAGGATGGCGATATCTTGCAGCTCGGAGTCGATTATCAGGGCGGCGCCGAGGATATCTACAAGAGCGTGAAGATTCGAGTCGAGGTCGGCCGAGAATGGCAGGCCGGCGCTAATGCTTTCAAGTGCGTTTCACTCAAAGTCAATGATTCAGCACTGCGGCACTGAAGAACCTCAAGAACCTTGCCGCTGTTGTCGGCCCGAACGTGCAAGCCGCTCTACCAACCGTCGCGAATGGAAAGGTTGCTACCAGGTCTTCGAAATTACAGATACCAGATTGCTGCATTTGTAAGCGTCTTTTTTTTTCCTCATCAAAATACCCAATCCTAATCTGATCCTAGGTCTTTTCTCTGTCACGATCCGCCAGGCTCTCTTCATCGCTCCCTGCTCCCACGCCTTCCATTTCAAATGCATCCGGCCCCTCATCGAAGCCCATCACCCCGCCTTTTCTTGCCCGCTCTGCAGGACTTACGCAGACCTGGAGGAAGACGTGGAAGTGGATAGTGCCGAACTAGAGGCCGACGCAGAGGTTGGCACGGATGCAGATATAGAAATCGACGAAGCCTCTTCCGGCGCCCAGCACAAGGAATCCGACACCAACGCCGCTCGTACACCTCTCCAACAACTACAACGCGAAGACGCAGAGATGAGCGACGGGTCTAGTGCTCCCCATGTTCCTCCTTCCCTCCCGTCCGTTCCTGTGGCGCCCGCTGCTATCAGCATCATAGCCGCTCCCACTGGCCGACTCCGTCCCATCAGCGAGAACGGGCTTCACCTATGTAGTGACAGAGACAGAGAAGCAGGGGGAGAGACGGAAGTCGAGCCTGACTCGGTTCCGAGCCTGTCATCGTTTTTGGCTGCTCGTCGTGGTCGAGGAGGCACGGGAGGACGCATGAGGCATACTTCGCCAGAGTTGTGTACGGAGGAGGACGAAGGGTTGCCTGGTATGGTTACGGGAGTGGAGGAAGCAGACGAAGTCGAGATGGGTGATGCTTTAGAGTGAGTCTTTTTTTTGTGCGCGTACCTTCGAATCTTTTGTGCTCGTCCCACCCATTTCCTCTTCCCTCTTTGTTCCTTTCCTTTCTGCTATTGTCGCTCTCTCTCTCTCTCTCTCATATTACTTACATTTCTTTCTTATGCCGGTCTAGAATATATACTGACGCAGGATCTGAATAGGTACAACGAGCCGGAAGAAGACTCTGCAATGGACGAAGAACACGATCGTGAGCCTGCTGGCATCCCGATGGCTGTCGTCGCCATTGACGAGTTGGGTGTCATTGTTGGACCTGCTGCTGCTGGCACTGTTTCGGGTGGGTCAATCGGCGGAAAGAGGAAGCGGTGAACCCATTCAGGGTATACAGGTCGGGGCTCCGCGTACCATATACATCCCTAGCATTTTAATCAACTTTTGTGTATATATTTCAGTTGTACCCTATAATAACTTTAGATGATAATATTTAACCAAATGTCATGCTTAACAAACACATTGCTATACATGTATTCTACATACAATTACAACTCAATCATTCTTGCTTGGTAGCTGTTTGGAGAGCAAATCATTGGCCACTCACATGTGCCCCATATTTAAGGAGCAGCTCAACAATGCCATGGTGGCCATAGGTTGATGCAGCTTCCAAAGCATTGCTCAATATTCCTCCCTGGCATTCATATCTGCTCCTCTTTCAAGCAGTAACTCAACAGTCCCCTTGTGATTTCTACATGATGCAGCCTGGAGGGCACTGCCATAGTATCCTCCCTGTGCATTCACATCTGCTCCTCTTTCAAGCAGTAACTCAATAATGCCCTTGTTACATGTTGCAGCCTGGAGGGCATTGCCATATGCTCCTCCTTGTGCATTCACATCTGCTCCTCTTTCAAGCAGTAACTCAACAATCCCCTTGTCAAATTTATATGATGCAGACTGGAGGGCATTGCCATAGTATCCTCCCTGTGCATTCACATCTGCTCCTCTTTCAAGCAGTAACTTGACAATCCCCTTGTTATTTTGATATGATGCTGTTATGAGCTCACACCCAACAACACTAACCACCATCCTAGAGGACACAGCCCCACAGGCCTTGTTGAGCAGGGGAGAGAAGGGAGGGAGGAAAGGGGGTATATTGGCTATAGACAGAGTCCTACATGGGTGTAAGAGAAACCATCTTAAGTCTGGGGAGACTCAAGCTACTTGCACTACTTATATACTACTCTACCAAGACCCTTGCCACTGCCTAGTACCATCAGCACCCCTACAGCATCCATGCTTCTTATTGTCCTGTATGAGTGCTGCCTCTATGCTGTCACTGTTGCTATGCATCTCGGTGCAGCCACTGTAACATCATCTTCTGGACCAGTCTGGGTTGCCCTAGACCTTGTAACCATAAGGGGCTATGTCCTTAAGGCCTCCTTGTCTCCATAGGCTGTGCTGCAATCCCATATGACCATATGCACTGCCACTGCTGCTTCCTGATGCAAGATGGCATGATCCCTGATGCACTGATGCTGACATCGATCAATGATGCCATCAAGGGCATGATCCTCTTGCCTAATCTGGCTGTCCTTCCTAGTATAGTGTATGGCTGCCTTGTATGGNATTTTTGTATAAAGCAACCTGGAGGGCATTGCCATATTTTCCTCCCTGTGCATTCATATCTGCTCCTCTGTCAAGCAGCAACTCAACAAGATCTTTGTAACCTTTATATGATGCTGCACATAAGGCTTTCATCATATCATTATCTGTGACATCCTTTGACATCAGCCATGTAGCAGTTTTAACTAAGCCATGGAATCCTGCACACTGTAAAGCACATGAAGCTTCCATCCTAACTTCATTTGCACCATGATTCCTTATATAAGCCCATTTTTTGAGATTACCATGTTGAAACAGCTCCTGAATCTGTCTCATCACAGCTTCCTCAAGACCAGCTCTAAGTATATGTTTTGACCAAAATGTTGCAGAGTAATTAAGCAATGTCACCCTCTGCCAGCGGTGCCTTTTAAATACCCAATGACCCCTTGTTTTGATCAGATATGCCAAGCAACATTGTCCAATGAATTTATCACCAATGTCATGATGCTCCATAATCCCAATGGACTGCATTCTATTTGGATTTCTCATGATATACTCCTTTACAGATGCATGAGACAATTGCATTGTGCCATCATCCATTTTGATGACTAGACCAGAACATATCCTCATTACTTCCTCTGGTGATGATAGCTGACAATCAGATTCAAAGCTTTGCTTCTCTATGTCAAATTCCACAACAATGGCAAGTTCTTTAATGTACAATGGCTTTTCTGCATATGCTAGCCACAATAATAATTTCATGGCATTTGTTTGATCAACAGGACAAATTCTGCTGATCATTTGATTATATATATTTTCCAATGTCTGAGGAAGCCTCTTCAGTGTATCTTTCAATGTCTTTGGACTCTTGCTGCACTTCTTCAGTTCTTCCAGCTGACAAGCCACAAGTCGAAACCTATTAACTGTCACACAAGTTGCACTGACTGACTTAATTTACATACATTCCATTTGCCTTTGTTGAAAGTACTTCTCTTATCATATCCTTTTCACTTGACATCCATCCTTTCAGATTTCTGGAAGATTGTAGCATATGATCAATGAACATTGTAATGTCATGATTATGGTCTGCTTGCATTTGGGATATATCCACTTCTGTGGGCCCTGATGGCCTCAATGAATCAACAATCTGATATTCAGGCCTGCTGGTGACAAGAAGGTGGCATTGTATCAGGTTCCATCCATGCACAATCTTGACAAAGTCCATCATTTCCTCCATGTCTGTGCATTCATCCAATGCATCAATGAGGATGTATGTATTGTTAAATCCAGATATCATTTGTCTGATGGCCTCCAGCAGTTCATCATCTGAAGGTGTTGAAACCCCACCCATATGATCATCATAAGATTTGTACAGAACTGATTGGTTGTGTGGAACCCTTGCAAAGAGCTGGAGAACCAAAGATGAGAGAAGACCAGTGACAGTCCTCTTTGCATTGTCAGAAATATCACAATAGAAATATGCAAGTCCAATAGAACCAGTCTGAGCACATGATCCAATATGTTTGACAATAGTGGAGCTTGTTATGTTAATAAATGCTGCCTTGTAGTATCAATAGGCTTACAATAGAACAGATTTTCCTATACCAGCTGAGGTGATTGAGATTTAGTACATTTGTAAAGTTGTATGTATTTCTGCTCACAGATTCCATGAATCCACATAAAGGAATTTGGCTGTGCCTTCCATTCTAGAAATGATGAGTGGTTTATAAACCATGAGCCAGTGTCACCATAATGCTTTTTGGTAGCATTATTGTGATTAGTAGATGGATTAGGTGGCTTCAACCATGTCTTGAACTGCTCTGTTAATAAGTCCATTATGGAGGTCAAATTGTAGGGCATGCCACAAGTACTTACCCATGTTACTTGAAACTGGTTCAGGTTGAACTGCAATGTCTGAGAACATTATTATCTTGCTATATGAATGCTCACCCTTGACATCCTAATAACATAGTTAACAACATTTTGGGATGATATGTAGGTACTGACATAGTATTTCCTATTATCCTCAATGAAAGAAGAATTGTTTATTGCAAAATCATGAGCATGTTGGAAAGAACTTGCATGAGCAATTAGTAAAGATGATAGAATGGTACAGAAACCTTACTTGGAGCTAATTAACATTATTGTAGAGTCAGCAATCATCCTATAGGAGACACATACCCAGATAGCATAGGAACAGTAGGAGTTCCACTGTAACAGCTAAGTTGAATACGAAAAGTGAGGCAGCTCACTGCACTAACCTGGCTTGGAACATAACAATCTTTGCTTTCTTCGGGCGTGGGTCGGTTTCTTCGCCGTACGAGTCATCCGACGGAACGCGCTTGCAAGCCAACATGAGTGGATGCGTTGTGATGGCTGTGTGGATGAAAGAAGAGCGTGAGAGCAAGCAATACTGTGATTCACACGCACGGTCATTTGCGTTGACAAGCACGTGCTTGCCCGATTGAGTTTCCTAGCCAACGCACTGAGCGCAACCACGAGTCCTACCGTGCGGAAGGTAACGAACATTCTTCATGTTATTGATTTACTGCCGATGACCTATCTATTTCCTGGCATTTGTGAATGATCCTGTCAGAATGCGCCCATAAACCAAATTCACCTACAGCAAGGTTCTTGGCCCCGAGGTCCCTATCCTTCCGCAGCAACAGCCTAGGGTCGTTCAGCGAATCTGGACGATCTGACCCATTCCCACAAACTCCTCGTCTGTCCCGCCAAACCTCGTCAGAAGCAAGCATGAACTCGCGCATTGATGTCGCCTGAATGGGTTTCTTATACGTTTCAGCCCACGTCACTGCGAGGGAGGAATGTAAGTATCTGCTACACATCCATCAAGTCAAGCGTTCCTTAGTATATGCATCTTTTCCTACAGCCTATCCTGCATTTCATACGGACCAAAGCCATCAATGCATACCACAACGAAACATGGGGGTATTGCGCCGACTCCGAACAAACCCGTACGTACTACCTAAGTATGCATAGATTGTCAATTCGCTCTGTTGCATAGACTGTCTGGAACCGTCCTTCGTTTATATCTATATGCGCGGGCACAGTGGTGGATTCGCGAGGTCCAGGCCCGAAGGGCAGGCTAATGGTGCATGGGCATTCACTCATTTCCTAGAGAGGACAGACCTTATACTTTCAATAGTCACCCAACCTCGTTATGAATAGTACCTGCCAGCCATTATTTTTTTACTATGAAGGAATTACAACTATTTAATGATCTTTCATTTATGCCTGTGTTGAGAACGACAAGCAAGCGACCATATGTTGGACGCGTCATCCATGAACGTGACTGTAACTTGTGTTGATCGAAAACAACATGACAGGCTCGGGAGATGCGCACTGAGTCAGCCGTCTAGCGGTAGTCACAGGTCGGGAAGGCAACCACCGCGGCCGATGACTTTCATATCTAAACGTACCCAGCGAAACTGGAGGAAGGATGCGGCAGGGCAATGTGGGTACAGCTGGTACGACGTCACTCTGGTGCAATCCCTTCTGAAGATACGTACGGTCAAATTGACTATTCACCAGATGCACCGGACGGCACGAGCCAACGCAGAACGCAAACGACGGAATGTCGCGTCAACCAGTTATGGGCCCGTCGGCGAAGTCTTTGCGCATCGGGTTCACTGAAAACACCGCGCCGCATAGATCTCGGCTCAAGGTATTCAAAATTCCAAATCTATATTCTCGCTACGCTGAAAAGAATGCGTGACGTCGAGGAGCATCATTGTGCTACTGGCGAGTGCTCAACCTCGCCTCTACGCTCAACCATTCTTGGCTCTATGAGGCCGCCGCCGCAGTGTTTCCCAGTCCGAGCCCAGAGAACTCTCTCCACCACCAAATCCCAGACGTTGCCATCCCTCAGCCTGGTTCCTCCACCAACTTTGTACCACTCACACCATCTTCACCATCAGCCTTCGCCAGCATGCGCAGGCGGAAACCGAATCCAACCCCAGCCACCAACAAGACTCACGAGTAACAGCCAGCCGTCACTACTACTACCAACCCTGTGCTACCATTCACCGCACCCCACACGCCCCAACTTGCCACATCACTCCCATCAGTCATCGCAGCTCCATTCACCATGCCATCCATGCCCGGTGTCCTCCCCATGCCCTCGTCCTTATTACCTCAGCCACCACCAGCCGCTTACAACACGTTTCCTATCCAGCTCGTCCCACACCTCGACTCGCGCCGCTCGTTGCGGTTCGACGCCACCACCCGCGACCTGCTCGAAACAGACCTAGCACTCTGCATTGGTCGATTGATCGACCGGTCTGGAATGGTTGCTGCCATGAACACCCTGGGCACAAACAAGCTAGCCTTCAAGTCCAGAGTTATCTTGCATGCGCATGAGGAGATTTGGGTCGAGAAGGGCGGCAAGTGTTTTATCAAAGACACCAAGTTTTAAAGTGCCACGTTTGTGAACCATATTAGGCTCAGTCCGGCAAACCAAGAAAGTAGACCCCACCAGCTCAAGGATGGCGATATCTTGCAGCTCGGTGTCGATTATCAGGGCGGCGCAGAGGGTATCTACAAGAGCGTAAAGATTAGAGTCGAGGTCGGTCGAGAATGGCAGGCCGGCGCTAATGCTTTCAAGTGGGTTTCACACTTCGTTGTTCCAGCTGTGCGTACTGATCAAAGCCAATGATTCAGCACTGCGGCACTGAAGAACCTCAAGAACCTGGCCGCTGTCGTTGGCCCGAACGTGTAAACCACTCTACCAACCGTCGCGAATGGAAAGGTGCCACCAGGGTTTCGAAATTACAGGTACTAGATTGCTGCATTTGTAAGCATCTTTTTTTTTCCTCAAAAGAAATACTAATCCTCATCTGATCCCAGGACTTTTCTCTGTCACGATCCGCCAGGGTCTCTTCATCGCTCCCTGCTCCCACGCCTTCCACTTCAAATGCATCCGTCCCCTCATCGAAGCCCATCACCCCCCCTTTTTTTCTTGCCCGCTCTGCAGGACTTACGCCGGCCTGGAGGAAGACGTTGAAGTGGATAGTGCCGAAATAGAGGCCGACGCAGAGGTCGGCGCGGATGCAGATATAGAGATCGACGACGCCTCTTCCGGCGCCCAGCACAAGGAATCCGACGCCAGCGCCACTCATACGCTTCTCCAACAACTACAACGCGAAGACGCAGAGATGAGCGACGGGTCTAGTGCTCCCCATGCTCCTCCTTCCGTTCCTGTCGCGCCCGCTGCTATCAGCATCATAGCCGCTCCCACTGGCCGACTCCGCCCCATCAGCGAGAACGGGCTTCACCCGCGCAGCGACAGAGACAGAGAAGCGGGGGGAGAGACGGAAGTCGAGCCCGACTCGGTTCCGAGCCTGTCATCGTTTTTGGCTGCTCGTCGTGCTCGAGGAGGCACGGGAGGACACATGAGGCATACTTCGCCAGAGTTGTGTACGGAGGAGGAAGGGTTGCCTGGTATGGTTATGGGAGTGGAGGAAGCAGACGAGGTTGAGATGGGTGATGCTTTAGAGTGAGTTTTTATTTTTTGCGCGTACCTTGAATCTTTTGTGCTTGTCCCACCCATTTCCTCTTCCCTCTTTGTTCCTTTCCTTTCTGCTGTCGTCGCTCTCTCTCTCTCTCATATTACTTACATTTCTTTCTTATGCCAATCTAGAATATATACTGATGCAGGATCTGAATAGGTACAACGAGCCGGAAGAAGACTCTGCAATGGACGAAGAACACGATCGTGAGCCTGCTGATATCCCGATGGCTGTCGTCGCCATCGATGAGTTGGGTGTCGTTGTTGGGTCTGCTGCTGGTGGTACTGTCTCGGGTGGGTCAATCGGCGGAAAGAGGAAGTGGTGAACCCATTCAGGGTATACAAGTTGAGGCTCAGCATACCATATACATCCCTAGCATTTTAATCAACTTTTGTGTATATATTTCAGTTGTACCCTATAATAACTTTAGATGATTATATTTAACCAAATATCATATTGATCATGCCTAACAAACACATATTGCTATACATGTATTCTACATACAATTACAACTCAATCATTCTTCCTTGGTAGCTTTTTGGAGAGCAAATCATTGTCTGCTCACATGTGCCCCATATTTAAGCAGCAGCTCAACAATGCCATGGTGGCCATAGATTGATGCAGCATGAAAAGCATTCCTAAATATTCCTCCTTGTGCATTCACATCTGCTCCTCTTTCAAGCAGTAACTCAACAATCTCCTTGTTATTTTCATATGATGCAGCCTGGAGGGCATTGCCATATTCTCCTCCCTGTACATTCACATCTGCTCCTCTGTCAAGCAGTAACTCAACAATCCCCTTGTTATTTTGATATGATGCAACCTGGAGGGCATTGCCATATTCTCCTCCCTGTGCATTCACATCTGCTCCTCTGTCAAGCAGTAACTCAACTGTTAAGATCGATGTCCTCGACATGATTCGTTCTAAGTCGACAGTGACAAACAGAGTCTTGGTCTGTTCCCAGTCTACTGGACAAAAGTTCCGACGTCTAGTATGATGATGATGAAGGTTGAAAGGAGGATGAGCATGACGATGAAGAGAGGAGTGCTCAAGGCCATTCAAAATGACGAGGGCAAGATTCGATTAAATTGGAACTAAAGAAAAGGATGATACATGAGAGTTTATATACTTTTAGAGAACAATAAAGACGAAAAAGGAAGAGCAGCTGTAACGACCTGAGAAAGGAAATGCGAAGGTAATTACGAAAAGAGAGGCTGTCCATGCGCAGTAGATATGAGTAATGAGATAAAAATAAGAGACGTCCACTACAAGAGATTATGTTGCAATCATCGTAACATTACCCCCTTCGTATGTGAGAAGTCACCAACTTCTACCAGCTAGAGGACGTCCAGCCATGGTCTTGCTGTGACTCTAGCCATTTGGCAATGTTGTTGATGTCTTTGGCTGCCGTTTTGACCTGCCACTGAAGGGTTTCAATTGATCTTTTTAATTGCCGCACTTGTTCAAGTGTGGCATCTCATTCGTGGTAGGAGAGGAGGTGGGGGTCAGTATGGAGTGTCAGGGCGGTGTAAACGTCGAGGGGTTCAGCAAATAAATGATATTGAAGGATGAGGAGGGCAAGGGATTCGCTGACATTTTCAAGGGTGGTGTTCTGAGGCTGGATGACGATGGGATGGGTGAATTGGGTGACAGGGGTGGCGAGTTCGGCAGGGTGGATGTGAAGGTCCTCGTCCTTGGTGATGGTGGTGGTGGTGGTCATGAAGACCTCGAGGGGGCGGTCTTCGTTGTAGGCGGCAAGGGAGGGGTTAACACGCCAGTGGGCGCTGGTGAGGAAGGCGATGGTGAGGACATAGGCGATGGCAATGAAAGACAACATTTTTCTTTTCGATGTAAAGGGGTTGTTAGGGCTGTATTGAAGTCGGGTATTCTTTTATAGTGTAAACTCTGGTCTTGGTGTCGGACGCTGAGAATTTAATTTTACATGAATAGGAAATCTTCCCATGGATCAGGATCTGATCTATCATCCATCGCCGCTTCCTCTAGTTCTTTAGTGAGGGTATGGAGTAATTCCGCATCTAGAATCATTGATCTGAGGGTTTCCTGATGTGTGGGAATTGACGGGTTCCTGAAGGCGACCTTTTGAGGAAATAGGTGATAGAGGTATCTGGCCTTGAAGATATTGTCCTCACTTCTTGTGAAGTTTCGGTAACTTAACCAGTTATCAATGGTAATGGCAGCATTCAGTATTCGCCATATCTCATCATGTTTCTGGTTTCAAACCAGGGTCAACCAGACGGGTGGAGCGTTTAGTTGATGGTGTTTCTTAGGGCATGTGGATATTCGGGGTCCATGTTTGATACAAACAATACAATGAATTGACATTGTTCTAGTAGGATGAGAATGTCATCTTCGAAGGGAATGATGAGAACGTGAGTCCAGGAAAAATACATGATGCAGGTTCCCACAGTTCTTTCAGTTGATAGTGTAACAAGAGTGGGGGGCGGCATGTCATTTGTTTATGTGATGGGTTTGCTTCAAGTATCTGTGGTTGAAATATCGTGTCATGAAGGTGTTTTACAACTGTCTTCTCTTCTTATATTGTAGAAGGATTTCCGCAGCATTGCTTAGGTTGTGCTCGGGTTCCCACAAGTTGTCGTTTGGTCCATACCCCTTCCATTTCACTAGGTAATGGTACCCTGCACCATGTCATCAGTGCATGAGAATTGCTTCTACTTCAAATTCTTCTTGTCTGTTTATGACCTCAGGAGGCGGTTTCACATAGTTTGGTCCATGTATATCCGTTTCCTTGTAGGGCATGAGAAGCAAGGCATGAAACACAGGGTGAATTCGCCATTGTTTCGGAAGTTTCAGTTTGTATGTCACTGGTCCCATGACTTGTTCAATTACGAAGGGTCCCTCTTGTTTTGGTGCTAGTTTCCTTGATTCATAGGGAATGCGCAGGTTCCTGTTGTCAAGCCAGACTTTGTCGCCTTTTTCAAGTTTAATTGATTTGTCTCTNGGGTCTGGCATTTGTAACACAGGCATGGAGGTGAAGCAAGATTTGAGGGTGTCAAAGGCAGTTTGTCGTTCTGTGGTCCACGTAAATTCCTCAGTCTTCTTTGTTAAATCGGTTAGGGGTTTTGCGATTGTGGTGAAATTGCCAATAAACTGATGATAGAAGTTTCCAAACCCAAGGAAAGATTGTACTTGTTCAACAGTGGTCAGTGTAGGCCATTCTGTGATTCCAGCAAGTTTGACTGGGTCCATTTGTATGTGCCCAGGTGTGATGATCATTCCTAGAAACTCGACTTCTTGTACACCAAATTTGCATTTTTCCAATTTCAGGAATAGATCATTTTCCTGTAACTGAATGAGTATGCATTTTGTACAATCTTCTAATTCTTTTTCTGTGTTTGCACAGATTAGAATATCATCCATGTAAATGACTAGCCATCCCTCATTTATCATATCTCGAAAGTATTTGTTCATCATGGTTTGAAATGTCAAAGGTGAATTATAGAGTCCAAAGAACATGACAGTTGGTTCATATAGTCCTCAATTGGTGATAAATGCAGCTTTCCATTTGTCTCCTTCTTTGATGCAAACATTGTTGTACCCCCATCAAAGATCTAGTTTTGTGAAATATTGGGTGCCAGCTAATTTTGTCATTAAGTCGGATACCAAAGGTAGAGGGTATGCATTCTTGATTGTCCATTCATTTAGATAATGGTAATCTTGGCATGGTCTGAGTGCACCACTTTCTTTCTTGATGCTGTTTTTTCGAATGCCAATCCCCAGTGCTTGTAGATATCTGGGAGTATAGTTGGTGGTTCTTTGTTTATTCTTTGATGTTCCAGCACTTGTGAGGTAGATGTTTTTACTCTGATCCAGTATTCATCTTCTCTCCATTGTTTAGTGTCAAGTGCCATCTGCCATATTGTTTTTGGTCTCCTTTCTTCATTAATTAAATGAATTGTCTTATTTCTCCAATCAATGGTTGGGTTGTTTTCTTCCAGCCAAGGTATTCCAAGTATTAATTTTTGATCGCCAAGTTTAGTGATAAGAAATTGGTTACTGTGGTTTCTTGCTTCAATAGAGTAGTGGATTAGGACATAATGCATGATCATTCCATTAAGATTAATTGTTCCATCTGTGTTTCGAACTTTAATTGGTTGTTTAAGTTTTTCTTTGGTTAAGTTTAGTGTTATTTCATCATCAATGAAATTTCCTTCAGCTCCACAATTGATTAGAGCAGATGTTTCAGCAGGTAAATTGGGTGATTGAACAGTAATAGAAATTCGTGTGTTATTGTTGGATTTTACTATTACAGAGTTGAGTGCTAACTGTTCAAGTCCATTGTTTATGGAGGTATCAACTGCTGTCTGATGCCTCCAGATTAAAAACCCTCTTTTTCGAGCTGATTAAACATGTCCAAGCATTCACTGCTGGGCATCGCCTTGATCATTGCCCTGATCTTCTTTGCATCAGATTCCAGTTCCTTCATTTCTTCAGTGACTGATCAGATATTTTTGTTCTGAAACAAGGATGTTGATGGGGACAGATTTTTACATTTAGGGCAATCCCTGGAGATGTGTCCTTGTGTTCCACATCTGAAACACTTCCCCATCTTCCTGTATTCTTCTTTTTGTTCATCACTAAGCTGTCCAAAGGGGAGGGTGCTGATGGTTCTAGTAGATCCAGATTGGTTCGTGTTTCAGTTAAAATTAGGATGTGTTCCAGATCCTGTTCGTTTCCCAATGAGTCGCATAGTTTCCCATGCATTATGAAGGTTTTCTGCTTTGATGTAGACATCTGTCATAGTGGTGTATCCTGCCAAGCCCTCAAGAACCTTTTCAGCAATGCTGTGAGGTAATCCTTTAACAAAGGCTTGTAATTGTGCAGTCAATCCTGTGAGTCCAGATGTTCCTATGTTGACTCAAACTTTTGGATATATTCAGGGACAGTGATTTCACCTCCAACTCTGAGATTGGCTAAATTGTTCAGAGCCCTGACTGTGCTGTTTACTTCTCCCCAGTCAGTGAGGAATTGCCTTGTGAAGGTGGTGTAATCCTTCCAGTCTAGTCTGGTGTTGCTGTTTAATTCATCTCAAATAATGGCCTTCCAGTCATTTAATTCTGGTCCAAGACAAGCAAGGGTGTATCCAATCTTTTTCTCATGTTTCCCTTCATAGTTGTGAGGATTTAATTCAAAGAGGTCCTCAAGCAAATCAATGAAGGCACATGCCTTGACTCTTTTTCCTGTGAATACTGTAATCAGTTGTGATTTAATATCTCCTCTCGGGGTAGCAGTTTTGGTTGCCATATCTGGTTCGGGTTTCGGGGGTTCAGGGTCTTTTGGTGCTTGTTCTGGTTCTAGTTCATATTCAATTTGTTTTGTCTCCTTGTAATTTTCCCAGAGTATTCCAAATTCCAGAGTGAATGCAATGCATTCATCTTCTTTATCGAAATTGTATGCGTCACAGAACTTTTCCCACCAGGTTTGCTCTGGTTCTTCAGTAGGGGCAAAGTGTAATAGTTTTGGTACATCTCTGTCTTCGTTTATCCACTGTATCCAAACATCTGCTGGTAATGCATTGTAGTGATCTCCTTCCTTTTCTTCTCCTTTGAAGAGCTCACTGGGTACTGGTGGATTCTGTTTCTTAGTTCCTGATAAAAAGCGCCAACCTTCTCCAGTGGTCAATGGATAAACTTCTCACTTATCTAGATAGTATTTCTGTCTAAAGAGAACAGATCTGTTCAGGGGCCTCAGACTAGAGGTTCAGGTTTCAATGGTGTTTTAATTTGGTACGTCACTTGGAGGTTTGTTTGATGTGTGGGTGCTAGTGTAGATACACTGAGCAAGTCATGAGTTCCAATTTGTGTTAAGATCAATGTCCTCAGCATGATTTGTTCTAAGTCAACAGTGACAAACAGAGTCTCAGTCTGTTCCCAGTCTACTGGACAAAGAGTTCTGATGCTAAGTCTGTTACAACCCATGTGAACATTTTTTATTTTCTTATGTCAGCACCTTCCTTTCCTGACTACCTATGCATCACCACTTCATTTCTATGATTATGCAATGTCACTGCTCACATAAGCGTGACCCTTTTCATCTATGACATATGCCTACCTTCACCTCATTTCTATGACATCACTATGATATCACTAATGACACATTATGATCTCATAGCTATGATATCATTCTCTAGCACATTCGTTACCTTTTACAGACAGTAGGTTCATGTATAAATACTAGAGTTTGTCTTAAGTCAAACCTTAAGTTCGACTTAGCTTGTAATACACAAGTTACATCTCTGGGAACTCCTAGTTCTGGTGAGATTGTCAAAGTTGTTGTTCAAGCACTCTCATCTGCCTCACTCATCAAGCCTGAGTCTCCTTCATCAGACTTAGCACTGTCTACTCAATCATGTTTTGCCAGACTTCACTTTGTTATTGTCTCGGACAATCCTCGTGGCATTACATCATTGATTAGATTGGATGATGACTCATCATCATAACAATTTAAGTCAAACTTACCAAGACAGTTCGAGTACCAGCTCATTAGTGCACAACTGTCAAACTTCCCAGACNTCCCATTACGCCGATGCCCACCTCGACCACCACCACCCAAATCTCCTCCTCACCCATGCGAGAAGATGTACCAGCAGGAGCTACGAGATCAGATTCTAGTCATGTGGTACCTGAGAGTAATCAGGGACACATTCCATCAGACGCTCTGATGGATACTGAAGATGGCACCTGAAACAGTCCAGCAGATGGCAGCCAAGCTACCAGCAGTGGCAGAATGAATATTTTACATCAGACGGAAGCTAGAGGTCCACAAACCGTTCCGGCTCGAGGAACTCATGGATTTTCAGGAGCATTTATCTCTTGTTCTACCTATCCACAAATACTTGGTCAAATTAGGAGAACCTGCACTTTCACCCAGATCAAATTGGATCAAGCAATCGTTGTTCGTCTTGCACAAGTCTGGAGAATACTTTCCAGTGAACCACATGCCATCACCATCAGACAGATCACCATCGAGTATACAAACTTTGACTGCACTCACCTTGTTGAAACTTTCATCAACATCAACCACCTAGTGTGGGAACTCACTGAGTCTATCCAGATCAATCTCGATCAACTTGCCCTGGATCTCCTCCGCCGCCTATTAATAACCGACATTGAATGATACATCGTTGGCACCATCAAGCTCGTCCAAGCTAACCATATACACATCCTTCCCCAAATCAATGATGTCAGGAACTTAATCAAGATCAATTCCTGGTTCAATCCTATTTACTGCATTCCTAATCAACATGAGATTATCAACATCTCAGATGAAATTCAGGATCAGATTGGCAACATCCTTGGACAAATTGAAGAAGCAAAAAACAAGACCCTGGCTGCATCCAGTTTAGTCAATGACAAATTCCCACCAAGACCGATTGCCACGCCATGCACTATCCTCAATGGAGATGAAATGCAAGTAGTAGTTCAGACTCTCACTGAACTTGATTCCACTGTGTCGCTTATGACGAGGACCCCTCTCGCAACGAGACAACCAGAAGGATCCACATCCTCTGCTATACCCATCAATCCTCCAATTGTCTTCACATCAGTCAACCCCACTACTCCACCTAGACAAAGAGGAAATGCACCCACAATGCCACAGGCACCACGAAAACAACCACACTGCCCTCAATGCATGATCTGCAATTCTCGAGGACACTTGACATCAGAGCATGTCCCTAGCCAAGCAATCCTCCCTAGACCCATTAGTAATCGAACAGTTGATGCTGGATCAACCCCTGGACCATCAGCACACCTTGAACGTCAGCAACTGCCTCGCCCTTCATGCCCACCTCCTACTTGCCCACGCACAACCCACTGAATGCGCCAAGGATATCAACAGGGAACCCACCCTGGAACAGTTACCTTTGATAATGACGACGAACGCCGTGCTTGGTTTAATAACTGAAATCGCCCAGACAGCGATGACGAAGAATTCCGCCTCGGAAAGCCAGCTTGATGGACCGAAACCGAATTTAATAATGTTGAGTAAGCCCTCGACTTTGTTTTCATTTTTGTATTATATTGGATTAGTACTTGTGGACAAGTTCTCTAAAGGAGAGCTAGTGTTACAAACCATGCAAACATTTTCATTTTCTTAAGTCAGCACCTTCCTTTCCTGACTATCTATGCATCACCACCTCTCCTCTATGATTATGCAATGTCACTGCTCACATAAGCATGACCCTTTTCACTTATGACATATGCCTACCATCGTTTCGTTTCTATGATGTCGCTATGATATCACTAATGATGCATTATGATCTCATAGCTATGATATCATTCTCTAACACATTCATTACCTTTTACAGACAGTAGGTTCATGTATAAATATGAGAGTTTGTCTTAGGTCGAACCTTAAGTTCGACTTAGCTTGTAATACACAAGTTACATCTCTGGGAACTCCTAGTTCTGGTGAGATTGTCAAAGTCGTTGTTCAAGTGCTCTCATCCACCTCATTCGTCTCAAGCCTGAGTCTCCTTTGTTGGACTTAGCACTGTCTACTCAGTTGCATTTTGCCAGACTCTTCATTGTTATTGTCTCAGACAATCCTCATGGCATAATGTCATTGATTAGATTGGACGATGATGAGTCATCATAACACCACCCATATTATCATCATAAGATTTGTACAGAACTGATTGGTTGTGTGGAACCCTTGCAAAGAGTTGGAGAACCAAAGATGAGAGAAGGCCAGTGACATTCCTCTTTGCATTGTCAGAAATATCACAATAGAAATATGCAAGTCCAGTGGAACCAGTCTGGGCACATGATCCAATATGTTTGACAATAGTAGAGCTTGTTATGTTAATAAATGCTGCCTTGTAGCATCAATAGGCTTACAATAGAACAGATTTTCCTATACCAGCTGAGGTGATTGAGATTTAGTACATTTGTAAAGTTGTATGTATTTCTACTCACAGATGCCATGAATCCACATGAAAGAATTTGGCTGCTTCTTCCATTCTAGAAATGATGAGTGGTTTATAAACCATGAGCCAGTGTCACCATGATGCTTTTTGGTAGCATTATTGTGATTAGTAGATGGATTAGGTGGCTTCAACCATGTCTTGAACTGCTCTGGTAAGAAGTACATTATAAGGTCAAATTGTAGGGCATGTTACAAGTACTTACCAATGTTACTTGAAGCTGGTTTATGTTGAACTGTAATGTGTGAGAACATTATTATCTTACAAATGTGAAGACTCACCCTTGACATCCTAATAACATAGTTAACAACATTTTGGGGTGACATGTAGATACTGACATAGTATTTCCTATTATCCTCAATGAAAGAAGAATTGTTTATTGCAAAATCATGAGCATGTTGGAATGCACTTGCATGAGCAATTAGTAAAGATGATAGAATGGTACAGAAACCTTACCTGGAGCTAATTAACATTATTGTAGAGTCAGCAATCATCCTATAGGAGATACATACCCAGATAGCATAGGAACAGTAGGAGTTCCACTGTAACAGCTAGGTTGAATACAAAAGTGAGACAGCTCANGTTCTTTAATGTGCAATGGCCTTTCTGCATATGCTAACCACAATAATAATTTCATGGCATTGGTTTGATCAACAGGACAAATTCTGCTGATCATTGATCATATATTTTTTCCAATGTCTGAGGAAGCCTTTTCAGTGTGTCTTTCAATGTCTTAGGACTCTTGCTGCACTTCTTCAGTTCTTCCAGCTGACATGCCACCAGTCAAAACCTATTAACTGTCACACAAGTTGCACTGACTGACTTAATTCACATACATTCCATTTGCCTTTGACAAGAGTACTTCTCTTATCATATCCTTTTCACTTGATGTCCATCCTTTCAGATCTCCAGAAGATTGTAGCATATGATCAATGAATATTGCAATGTCATGATCATGGTCTGCTTGCATTTGGGACATATCCACTTCTGTGGGCCCTGATGGCCTCAATGAATCAACAATATGATATTCAGGCCTGCTGGTGACAAGAAGGTGGCATTGTATCAGGTTCCATCCATGCACAATCTTGACAAAGTTCATCATTTCCTCCCTGTCTGTGCATTCATCCAATGCATCAATGAGGATGTATGTATTGTTAAATCCAGATATCATTTGTCTGATGACCTCCAGCAGTTCATCATCTGAAGGCATTGAAACCCCACCCATATGATCATGATAAGATTTGTACAGAACTGATTGATTGTGTGGAACCCTTGCAAAGAGTTGGAGAACCAAAGATGAGAGAAGACCAGTGACAGTCCTCTTTGCATTGTCAGAAATATCACAATAGAAATATGCAAGTCCAATGGAACCAGTCTGAGCATGAATATGTTTGACAACAGTAGAGCTTGTTATGTTAATAAATGCTGCATTGTAGCATCAATAGGCTTACAATAGAACAGATTTTCCTATACCAGCTGAGATGATTGAGACTTAGTACATTTGTAAAGTTATATGTATTTCTACTCACAGATGCCATGAATCCACATGAAGGAATTTTGCTGCTTCTTCCATTTGAAAAATGATGAGTGGTTTATAAACCATGAGCCAGTGTCACCATAATGCTTTTTAGTAGCATTATTGTGATTAGTAGATTGATTAGGTGGCTTCAACCATGTCTTGAACTGCTCTGGTTCAAAGTACATGATCATGTCAAATTGTTGAGCATGCCACAAGTACCTACCAATGTTATTTGAAGTTGATGCAGGTTGAACTGGCAGTGGTGTGTCTAAGACCATCACTATCTGACTGTGTGGAAACTCACCTTTTACATCCTAATAACATTGTCAGCAAACATTCTACAATGAACAACAGACATATACAAAATATTTTTTGTTATCCGCATAGTTACCATGAACCTCATTGAAAGCAGGGCTATTGATCACAAAACCTTGAGCATATTGAAATGTACTTGTACAGCAATCAGCAGATATGATAGAATGACTACAGAACCCCTACCTGGAGCTAATTAACATTATTGTAGACTTGGCAATCATCCTATAGGAGATACATACCCAGATAGCATAGGAACAGTAGGAGTTCCACTGTAACAGCTAGGTTGAATACAAAAGTGAGACAGCTCACTGCACTAACCTGGCTTGGAACATAACAATCTTCACTTTCTTCGTGCACGGGTCAGTTTTTTCACCATATGAGTCATGCGACAAAGCGCGTTTGCGAGCGAACTCGAATGGATGCATCGATATCGTAATGGCTGTGTGGATGAAAGATGAGCGTGAGAGCAAGGGATACTGTAATTCACACGCAGGGGCATTTGCGTATCTGACAAGCACGTGCTCGCTGAATAGCCAACAGAACAATCGCACTGAGCGCAACCACAAGTCCTGCTGTGCGAAGATTCTTCATCTCATTGATTTGCTGCAGATGAACTATCTATTTCCTGGCATCTGTGAAATGCTCGCGATCCCGTCAGAATGCGCCCTACGGCAAGGCTCTTGGCCTCGAGGTCCCTGTCCTTCCGCAACAGCCTAGGGTCGTCTGGCGAATCTGGACGATCTGGCCCAATCCCACAAACTGCCTCGTCTGTCCCGCCAACCCTCGTCGATATCACAGAAGCAAGAATGGACTCGCGCATTGATGTTGCCTGAATAGTTTGCTTATGTTTCTTCCCATATTACTGCGGGGGAGGAATGTGAGAATCTGCTATAGATGAGCGTTCCTTACGCGCTTCTTTTCCTACAGCCTAACATGCATTTCGAACGGACCAAAGCCATCAATGCATACCACAATGAGACATGGGGGTATTGCGCCGACTCCGAACAAACCCGTACGTACTACCTAAGTATGCATAGATTGTCTGGAACCGTCCTTCGCTTATATCAATATGTGCGGGGACAGTGGTGTATTGGCGAAGTCCAGGTCCCAAGTGAAGGCTAATAATGCATGGCCATTCATTCATTTCCTGGCGATAATGTATGGAAAACCGTCAACTGATATATAGCAAATCTTACTTTTCGCAGTCAATCAGAACGGCTCACGTCGACACCCTGGATATGTTAAGCCTACTCGTTAAATAATTATTACTACTATTTCATATGTACCTGTGTCGAGAACGGCAAGCGGCCGTGATTGTGTATCAAGTCAGTAATGCAGATTGTCTACAGGTGCTGTTGCTAGTGGTCGTGGTAGCGAGAAGGAATGTCCCGAGATAATCCAAATCCTGAGAAGGCTCGGGTTACTTCGGGGAGTCGTCTATATTGTCTGTACACCGAGCGCCAGGTGGGAAGGCAACCCCCGCGACAGGCGACCTGGACACCCAAGCTCACCCTGATTGCAGCGAAGCTGGGGGATGTGGATGTGACTTAAGCCTCGGGCGTACGCATAAGTGGTCGACGCGACATCCCGTCGGTTACTTCATTATTGGCGTGGCCCATGCCGTCCGATACATCTGCCGTCGCCCGTCCATCTCCAATCCAACCACAACACTCCTCAGCCTGATTCATCCGCCAACATGGTACCACTCGCCCTTCTTCACCCTCAGCTTTCGCCAGGCGAAAACCGAACCCAACACCGTGACCACCTTGTGGGTTGTCTTGAGAACCAGAGTGGTTCGGTGGTCCTTGGTTCGAGCGGAATACATTGTTCTGGTTGGCATGCTTTGCTTCGCAGCCGCGATCGTGAATGTGGGCTGCAACCATCGGGAACCGCTCATTCCGCTTTTCGCCGCATTTCAAGCACCAGAATATCTTGGATAAGATTAGAGTGGTGAATCTACCTGATGCGGTATGTAGTTCTCGTGTGTCAATCTTTGCGTATAATCGATGCCAGGTAATGCGATCCCTGTGAGCATGAAGGAGCCGACACAAAAAAGATACGCCAATCTCACCATATCGCAATGAACGTGGGCCAGAGCCACTCATCTGGTTACGCACCACAAACGGCGGCTCAGGCTAGAGCAGGACATAGCAATGGAGCCGAAGAGCACTCCCAAGACCGGCGAACAAAAGTAAGCGCCGAGCGGGGCATAGGCGTGACGAACTGTGACAACTTCCTCAAATACCGCTAGTGCCCACATTCTTGTCGACTCCTACATGACTCGAGCACCATGAAATTGTCAAACATCTCCTCAAAGGTGTTGTCTGTCTCCTCAAGCCTTTGAGACCTGTCTTGGTGTGCTCAGCCATGGACACCAACCCCGG
This sequence comes from Amanita phalloides, assembly GCA_032173475.1. Taxonomy (NCBI): domain Eukaryota; kingdom Fungi; phylum Basidiomycota; class Agaricomycetes; order Agaricales; family Amanitaceae; genus Amanita; species Amanita phalloides. The sequence goes on along the minus strand of JAENRT010000033.1, from coordinate 27,965 downwards.
AAACGACTCGCCTCCTCTGCGTTCAACCATTCTTGGATCTCTACTACGAGGTCGCCCCCGCAACGTCTCCCAGTCCGAGCCCAGAGAACTCTCCCCACCACCACAAAATCCCAGACGTCCCCCACGCACATCCATCTCCAACCCAACTTCACGCAATCCCAACTGCCATATCTGTTGACATCCCTCAGCCTGGTTCCTCCACCAACTTCGTACCATTCACTGAATCTTCACTGTCAGCCTTCGCCAGCATGCTTAGGCGGAAACCGAATCCAACCCCAGCCACCAACAAGACTCACGAGTAACAGCCAGCCGTCACTACTACTACAAGCCCTGTGCTACCATTCACCTCACCTCACATGCCCCAGCTTGCCGCATCACTCCCATCAGCCATCGCAGCTTCATCCACCATACCATTCATCCCAGGTGCCTTCCCCATGCCCTCGTCCTTAATACCTCAGCCACCAGTCGCTTACAACACGTTTCATCCCACACCTCGACTCATGATGTTTGTTGCAGTTCAACGCCATCACCCGCGACCTGCGCGAAACAGACCAGGCGCTCCGCATTGGTCGGTTCAACGACCGGTCCGGAATGGGCCTTGCCGCCGTCAACGCCCTTGGCACCAACAAGCTCGCCTTCAAGTCCAAAGTTGTCTCCCGTGCCCATGCGGAGATTTGGTCGAGAAGGGGGGCAAGTTTTTCATCAAAGACACCAAGTCGTCTAGTGGCACGTTTTTAAACCATATTAGGCTCAGTCCGGCAAACCAAGAAAGTAGACCCCACCAGCTCTTGGAAGGATGGTGATATCTTGCAGCTCGGAGTCGATTATCAGGGTGGCGCAGAGGATATCTACAAGAGCGTGAAGATTAGAGTCGAGGTTGGCCGAGAATGGCAGGCCGGCGCTAATGCTTTCAAGTGGGTTTCACGCCTCGTTGTTCCAGCCGTGGGGTACTGATCAAAGCCATTCAGCACTGCGGCACTGAAGAACCTCAAGAACCTGGCCGCTGTTGTCAGCCCGAACGTGCAAGCTGCTCTACCAACCGTCGCGAATGGAAAGGTTGCCACCAGGGTTTCGAAATTACAGATACCAGATTGCTGCATTTGTAAGTGTCTTTTTTTTCCTCATCAAATACCTAATCCTAATCTGATCCTAGGTCTTTTCTCTGTCACGATCCGCCAGGCTTTCTTCATCGCTCCCTGCTTCCATGCCTTCCACTTCAATGCATCCGGCCTCTTATCGAAGCCCATCACCCCGCCTTTTCTTGCCCGCTCTGCAGGACTCACGCAGACCTGGAGGAAGAAGTGGATAGTGCCGAACTAGAGGCCGACGCAGAGGTTGGCGCAGATGCAGATATAGAAATCGACGAAGCCTCTTCCGGCGCCCAGCACAAGGAATCCGACACCAACGCCGCTCGCACTCCTTTTCAACAACTGCAACGGGAAGATGCAGAGATGAGCGACGGGTCTAGTGCTCCCCATATTCCTCCTTCCATCCCTTCCATTCCTGTCACGCCCGCTGCTATCAGCATCATAGCCGCTCCCACTGGCCGACTCCGCCCCATCAGCGAGAACGGGCTTCACCCGTGCAGTGACAGAGACAGAGAAGCAGGGGGAGAGGCAGAAGTCGAGCCCGACTCGGTTCCGAGCCTGTCATCGTTTTTGGCTGCTCGTCGTGCTCGAGGAGGCACGGGAGGACGAAGGGTTACCTGGTATGGTTACGGGAGTGGAGGCAGCAGACGAGGTTGAGATGGGTGATGCTTTAGAGTGAGTTTTTATTTTTTGCGTTTACCTTCGAATCTGTTGTGCCCGTCCCACCCATTTCCTCTTCCCTCTTTGTTTCTTTCCATTCTGCTATTGTCGCTCTCTCTCGCTCTACTTAAATTTCTTTCTTATGCCAATCTAGAATATATACTGACGCAGGAACTGAATAGGTACAACGAGCCGGAAGAAGACTCTGCAATGGACGAAGAGCACGACCGTGAGCCTGCTGATATCCCGATGGCTGTTGTCGCCATTGATGAGTTGGGTGTTGTTGTTGGGTCTGCTGCTGCTGGCACTGTCTGGGGTGGGTCAATCGGCGGAAAGAGGAAGCGGTGAACCCATTCAGGATATACAAGTTGGGGCTCAGCATACCATATACATCCCTAGCATTTTAATCAACTTTTGTGTACATATTTCAGTTGTACCCTATAATAACTTTAGATGATAATATTTAACCAAATATCATATTGATCATGCCTAACAAACACATATTGCTATACATATATTCTATGTACAATTACAACTCAATCATTCTTGCTTGGTAGCTGTTTGGAGAGCAAATTTTTGGCCACTCATTGCCCCATATTTAAGCAGCAGCTCAACAATGCCAGAGTGGCCATAGGCTGATGCAGCTTGAAAAGCATTGCCAGAGTGGCCAGGCTGATGCAGCTTGAAAAGCATTGCCATATAATCCTCCCTGTGCATTCACATCTGCTCCTCTTTCAAACAGTAACTCAACAATCCCCTTGCTATTTTTGCATGATGCAGCCTGGAGGGCATTGCCATAGTATCCTCCTTGTGTATTCACATCTGCCCCTCTTTCAAGCAGTAACTCAACAGTCCCCTTGTCATTTCTACATGATGCAGCCTGGAGGGCACTGCCATAGTATCCTCCCTGTGCATTCACATCTGCTCCTCTGTCAAGCAGTAACTCAACAATCCCCTTATAATTGTTATGTGATGCAGCCTGGAGGGCATTGCCATATAATCCTCCCTCTGCATTCACATCTGCTCCTCTTTCAAGCAGTAACTCAACAATGCCCTTGTTATTTTGATATGATGCAGCCTGGAGGGCATTGCCATTTGTTCCTCCCTGTGCATTCACATCTGCTCCTCTTTCAAGCAGTAACTCAACAATCCCCTTGTTATTTTGATATGATGCAGCATGGAGGGCATTGCCATATAATCCTCCGTGTGCATTTACATCTGCTCCTCTTTCAAGCAGTAACTCAACAATCCCCTTGTTATTTGATATGATGCAGCCTGAGGGCATTGCCATATCTCCTCCTGTGCATTCACACTCTGCCTCCTCTTTTCAAGCAGTAACTCAACAATGCCCTTGTTATTTATATGATGCAGCCTGGAGGGCATGCAATTCCTCCCTGTGTATTCACATCTGCTCCTCTTTTCAAGCAGTAACCTCAACAATGCCCTTTTTTATTTTGATTATGATGCAGCCTGGAGGCATTGCCATATTTTCCTCCCTGTGCATTCACATCTGCTCCTCTTTCAAGCAGTAACTCAACAATCCGCCTCCTGTGTTTTTTTATATTGATGCAGCCTGGAGGGCATTGCCATATCCTCCCTGTGCATTCACATCTGCTCCTCTTTCAAGCAGTAACTCAACAATCCCTTGTTATTTTGATATGATGCAGCCTGGAGGGCATTGCCATATTTCCTCCCTGTGCATTCACATCTGCTCCTCTTTCAAGCAGTAACTCAACAATCCCTTGTTAATTTTCATATGATGCAGCCTGGAGGGCATTGCCAAAGTATCCTCCCGTGCATTCACATATGCTCCTCTTTCAAGCAGTAACTCAACAATCCCCTTGTGATTTCTACATGATGCAGCCTGGATGGCATTGCCATAGTATCCTCCCTGTGCATTCACATCTGCTCCTCTTTCAAGTAGTAACTCAACAATCCCCTTGTGATCTCTATGTGTTGCAGCCCAGAGGGCATTGCCATAGTATCCTCCCTGTGCATTCACATCTGCTCCTCTGTCAAGCAGTAACTCAACAATGCCCTTGTTATTTTGATATGATGCAGCCTGGAGGGCATTGCCATATTGTCCTCCCTGTGCATCACATCTGCTCCTCTTTCAAGCAGTAACTTCAACAATGCATGCAGTAACTCAACAATGCCCTCGTTTTTTTGATATGATGCAGCCTGGAGGGCATTGCCAAAGATTATCCTCCCTGTGCATTCACATCTGCTCCTCTTTCAAGCAGTAACTCAACAATCCCCTTGTTATTTTGATATGATGCAGCCTGTAGGGCATTGCCATAGTATCCTCCCTGTGCATTCACATCTACTCCTCTTTCAAGTAGTAACTCAACAATGCCCTTGTGATCTCTATGTGTTGCACCCTGGAGGGCATTGCCATATAATCCTCCCTGTGCATTCACATCAGCTCCTCTGTCAAGCAGTAACTCAACAATGCCCTTGTTATTTTTACATGATGCAGCCTGGAGGGCATTGCCATATCGTCCTCCCTGTGCATTCACATTTGCTCCTCTGTCAAGCAGCAACTCAACAAGATCTTTGTATCCTTTATATGATGCTGCACATAAGGCTTTCATCATATCATTATCTGTGACATCCTTTGACATCAGCCATGTAGCAGTTTTAACTAAGCCATGGAACCCTGCACACTGTAAAGCACATGAAGCTTCCATTTTAAATTCATATATGCCAAAATTCTTTATACGAGCCCATCTTGTGAGATTTCCAGGTTGAAACAACTCCTGAATCTGTCTCATTGCAGCTTCCTCAAGACCAGCTGTAAGTATATGCTTTGACCAAAATCTTGCAGAGTAATCAAGCAATGTTACCCTCTCGTGCCTTTTAAATACCTGATGACACCCTGTTTGAATCAGATATGCCAAGCAACATTGTCCAATGAATCAGATGAGATTTCTCGTGTGGAAGGATTTTGGATTTATATTATGGGGACATATCCTTCTCGCGTGCTTTAACGCTACTTATATATATAGATGACCGAGTGGAGAGCAACAGTTCATGGTAGGCAATATCTGACATCGATTTACTGGACATGAGTAGCATTTGCCTTTTACAACAATCAGCGAAGACCAGCTTGGCGCAGTGACTCTGTCAGCGTCGCGTGTAATCATCCTATAGTATATAAAAGTATTCAGTAGTAATGAATCTAGTGTTAGAATTTGTATAGAGAACCTGTTTAATAAGGGATTGTGCTCTCAGGTTCGGTCTTGTGTATAGACTTAGTGAGTGTTAGCCGTGTTCTAGATTATGATGTCTCGGTCATGAAAAGTAAGGATGTTAATGCTGTTGATTATCTTTCGAGCAGCTTGACGGTTCTGCTACACATAAGCATTTATGCAAGCAGTAAGAAGTTGTCAGACTGAATGGTGAGAGTGGCCATTCTGGGTGATTGAAGGTAATGGAGAAATTTGTTTGTCGTTATGTGCCTTTTTGAATTTGTGGACCTATTACAGAGTCGAGGTGCTATACTGTTCAAGTCCATTGTTTATGGTGTGTACTTCGACACCATGGCTGGTCTTGATGCACCTACTGTCGCGATTCAAACGCCCTTCTTTGAGCTGATTAGACACTAATATCTTCGATAATAGCGGCTTCAACAGTGGACTGCTGGTGATGTCAGACAATTCTATGCAGTCATCTTTGAGGATATATGCTTATCGTACGGGTTTGTTTTGGATAGTCGCGTCGTCTCATAGTTAGCATCCGGATTCGCAGTTCCTTCATCTTATGTCAGTGGTGGTAATGCCATTGAGAGTATTTGGCTGTTGGAGTCGGTGTTCTGAGTAATTGTCTGATAGAAATTGTAGATGTGGGATGGGGACTCGGGTAATTATAAGCGGCGTCGCGTGAAGGTAACCCCTGGAGCATCTAGTGTCCCTTATAGCGTGATTCTTCCCCATCATCTTGCATCACACTGCCCCGCAGTAATATGGGAAGAAACATAATAGCAACCTATTCCCAGGTCTGTCGCTCACGTCTATTAATTGCGCTTTGTCGTGTCTCCATCTTTAGTCTATGTCTGTGACTCCTGTGCAGCAAAGAGGGAGGGTGTCGGCGGACTAGGTGTACACGCTCGAGGCATGAATCGCAGGTATCGTGTTTGGTGTATCGTTGGGGCCATTAAGAATCGTCTCAGAGTTCGCCTCGCATAGAGATCGCAGGATCCTGTTGTCTTCCGCAATGACTGAGCTGTTGGCGATGAGAGATGGTACCATTGGCACATTGCGTGGTCATAGGAAGGCTGCTTGCGCTGGGTCATTGAGGGTGTAGAGGACGGCATTTCTGGCACATAGCAGTGGGATCTCCTGCTGCGATGCATTGTCAGCAAGACACTTTTCAGGGCATGCTGGTAGAGGAAGGTTAAGTACTGTTTTCAGAAAAGGCGTTAGGTGTGCAGCTGCTCGGCAAATCAACCTTGTGGAGAAGAATGATCCATTACGCTCGATCCGTCAGGGATTCTGGTGCTTGTTGCGCGATAATATCAAATATATTGTTGCGCAGAGTGGCTATCTGTGTGTGGATATTTTCAGAGCCGAGCACTCCAAACTGCTGTGCCGGTATGTTGCGACTAGATAATTCGGCAAATGTGCAGCCTGCGTGTGAATGAGCCCTAGACTATTGCGCTGCTTAGCTTCTCCCAGACGCTCCTCTATTCTCCCACACAGCCGGACAGTGGAATTCTCGTACTCTGATAAAGGCTAGGATGTCATCCTTCCGTCTCCCATTCGAGTTTCGAGTGCTCAGCAATTTAACATTCATGCGCTTTGTCGATGGACTCATATGGTGAAAAAACTGACCCCGATCACAGTTGTCGCATCTCTCGAAGCAAAGATCGATTTGAAATGATTTCTGGTTCAGTAGAACTGGGTAAGCAGGAGCCAGGTCTGATTCAGTTTGCATGTGCATGCATGTTCCCTTCATACGTTGGTTCGGGGTCACTGGGTTTATATATCATACGAACGCCAGTGTATGCTTCGTAATGATGGAAGTCAATTGAAGGAACGCGCTTATGCTCTTCTGAGTCTTTTTTCCTGTGAAAATGTCATACTCAGTGAGTTATCGGTTATGTGCGGTGCCTTATGATAGTGATCATGATGTCTCGTTTTGGGAGGGTCTAGCAAGTGTATGTTCGTTAGATGCTATGCACTCCATGGCTGGTTATCGGTGTTTGTCGGTTTACGAGGTGCAGATCTTCTTAGAGTTGTTCAATCTGTCGTGTATTGTCTGGTACATAGTTACATACTTCAATATGCCTTCACAGATTTCGGGTATATGTCGATCTAGATATTCGCTCTGCGCTCTGTTCAAATGTTACGGTTCATGGTCCCACAAATAGTGCGATGGTGATATTCAGAAGATGAAACGTATTATCTATGTCATTGTCTGTTGGTGTATAATATTGATAAGGAATGTATTGCTGTGAACTGTCTGGTTTTTCAGGCAGGAATATTTGTGTTATACACACGCGCGCAGATCTGTGCCAAGCTACTCACGTTCTCGGAGGATTATGTGTCATGAGAGGTGTAGCGTGGGCAGACAGATAATCGCAGTTTGCCACGCTTCTGTCGCGCCTACGTCAATACTTCAATGTAAGTGCTATGGTGTTTTACGCGATTTATCACTGGTATACTCTGTAGTGGCCACTGTGTGACTTCAGCCTATACTATAGTATGATATGTACATGATCTAGTCTGTGTTCCTTCGCTTTCTTGACCAGATCACTTGGTAACTGGCGGGTTCTGGATTGCCTAGTTCCTGAGGACTAAGATTCTGTAAGAGCTGAGATGACACTTCTGCCGCGCCTGGTACCTGAATCATTGTCTAGGCGTAATCACAATATCTTCTGCCTGTAGTACTCTAGATAAAGTAAGATATTATTCTGTTTAGAGTGACAAGAACACGTATGGTCTCATGATGGTTTATAAACGCAGGCCTCTCATATCTTATGTAGGTTCCTCAGAGGAATATGCGAAGTGAGCTAGTCAAATTAATCATAATTCTCCTTTGAGGTTGCATATTCATGGCATCGATGTGTGTTGGGGATGGTAGTGGTCAGTATATCACTGAGCGAAACGTCTCGGCTCGCGTTACATAGTTTATGGAAGTGTCTGATAATGTCTACGTTGGTTGATCCTCGGGAACATTGTTCGTATAGATTTGTAAAGCTATTCGTGCTACTAAGTCTCAGGACACGCACTCTGTTAGTACTAAAATACACGAGTCTCAGCTTCTTGATTCCTAGGATTGTCCATAGGACATACCTAAGAGTTCTGACATCTAGCGCTAAGTGACTGGTTTTCCGACTAGGAGGTGGATAGAGGTGTGTCTAATTGAGGTTGCGGATACTGTATATAGTGACAATGAGAGGACGAGAGACGAGACTGTCAGGTGGTTAAGATAATAGACTCCTCAGCGGAATGTTATTTGAGTTTAACATCGGAAATACAGTAACGGAATTTGTTGGTTGAGACGCAAGCAGGTTGCACAGAGTCACTGATACATATGTAAGCTTACTGGATACAGAATCTTATGCATCGAAAAAGGAGAGCATAGATCTGTATGGGGTATTCAATTGAGCACAGGTAATTGGAGGAGTGATGTACAGACTAGGAGTGCTCCATATCAGACAGCAAGTGAGTATACTGAGTATGGTGTATGTAGAATCAAATACTAAGTAGATGCTCGTCTAGATGAGTATTGATGTTTTGGAATGTACATGGCAGTCAGACACATGAGCGAATCGGAAACTGGTTGTATATTTTTCACAGATTGCATGCTCTCTTGTACAGGACTCATTTGCTGACTAATGGATGGAACGTACTTTCGATACTGTAGCAATATGCTCCACATATGCTCCTTTCCTTGTTCAAGGAGTAACTCAAACAAGTCAGCGCTGAATTATATGTATTATAGTTCCACTCATTATTGTGCAGGCCATGGCGGAGAGCCAGCGAGATTAGTGCACTATATGTTTCGTATCACTACTGCACTGCTGCGAATTCAAATGTAAGCTCTCGTATCTTTCAAGCAGGACTAATATCGCATACTTATCCATCCTCGGGTGTCTATTTATTGCAATCAATCTTGATTGGGCAGATCTCTGAGTAAGGATGAGATCATCTGGCTCGCAAATTAAGGATATGATATACATGAGAACGTTGTCTGTGTCAACAGGTCAATAGCTCGCAATGATCGGTATGTGACAGTTAATAAGCTTCCCGCTCGAACTCGCAATACTCTCCTGCTGGTGTGTATATGTTATTTGAGGTATGTTGACTCGTGGGTGGCATATGCGCTCAGCTGGAAGTTGAACTGAAGTATACGCTGCATGCTGTGCATGCGATGCACGTCTCTAGTAGTAGCATCATCTTGTCAAAGACACGACATAGAAATGAGCTCTTCTCATGCAAACAATTTGTGCACCAACTAAGTAATAGTATGAACATATTTGCGTTGTCGAAGTGCAGCCTGGACGGAGGGATTCTCGTGTTCGTTCAAATTCTCTACATGTGGCTGACTCCATTGCAATTGTCATCGTGTTTGTTCATAGGACTAGTCGTGAGTAATAGCATATACATAAGCAGAAGAGGGCTCATTTGCTAGTTATAAATGTTATACATTTGCCATTGTTGATAGTGGTATTTGGCACACATTATAGAGGACTAAGTCTCATAAGTATTATAGAAATTCGGACAGGTCAGATCCTTATGAGACAATCTAGCGGATGAGTACAGATACATACATAGAGATAGCCTCCTGGTCGTTAAAGGGCAGTCTCTATTAAACTAAGGGAAACCATATGGAGGTGATTGCCCAAACATGCAGATCAGCTCTATGCACTCACTCTGGTGAGTATAAAGCATCAATTTGAAGCTTCCATTTGTAGAAATTGTATCCCACAAATATGAATAGTGGCAGGTCGCAATATTTCGCTGGAGAATTGAGCATCCCATCTTGTAGAAGCAATCATTTGGCATTGCCGTAGATGGTTGAAACAATCCCTCAGAATTTCTGATTCTCA
>JAENRT010000033.1:0-18151 GCA_032173475.1 Amanita phalloides | reverse complement strand
TAAATGCTGCCTTGTACCATCAATAGGCTTACAATAGAACAGATTTTCCTACACCAGCTGAGATGATTGAGATTTAGTACATTTGCAAAGTTGTATGTATTTCTACTCACAGATGCCATGAATCCACATGAAAGAATTTGGCTGCTTCTTCCATTCTAGAAATGATGAGTGGTTTATAAACCATGAGCCAGTGTCACCATGATGCTTTTTGGTAGCATTATTGTGATTAGTAGATGGATTAGGTGGTTTCAACCATGTCTTGAACTGCTCTGGTAAGAAGTACATTATGGAGGTCAAATTGTAGGGCATGTCACAAGTACTTACCAATGTTACCTGAAGATGGTTCAGGTTGAACTGCAATGTCTGAGAACACTATTATCTTACTATGTGAACACTCACCCTTGACATCCTAATACTATGGTGAACAACATTTTGGGATGACATGTAGATACTGACATAGTATTTCCTATTATCCTCAATGAAAGAAGAATTGTTTATTGCAAAATCATGAGCATGTTGGAAAGCACTTGTATGAGCAATTAGTAAAGATGATAGAATGGTACAGAAACCTTACCTAGAGCTAATTAACATTATTGTGGAATCAGCAATCATATAGGAGATACATACCCAGATAGCATAGGAACAGTAGGAGTTCCACTGTAACAGCTAGGTTGAATATGAAAAGTAAGACAGCTCACTGCACTAACCTGGCTTGGAACATGACGATCTTCGCTTTCTTCGGGCGTGGGTCAGTTTTTTCACCATATGAGTCATGCGACAAAGCGCGTTTGCGAGCGAACTCGAACGGATGCATCGTGATGGCTGTGTGGATGAAAGATGAGCGTGAGAGCAAGCGATACACGCACGGGCATTTGCGTTGACAAGCACGTGCTTGCCCGATTGAGTTTCCTCAACCTGAGAGCCAACGCACTGAGCGCAACTGCAAGTCCTACCGTGCGGAAGGTAAGGAACATTCTTCATCTTATCGATTTGCCGTTGATGAACTATCCATTTCCTGGCATTTGTGAATGATCCTGTCAGAATGCGCCCATAAACCAAATTCACCTATGGCAAGGTTCTTGGCCTCGAGGTCCCTATCCTTCCGCAGCAACAGCCTAGGGTCGTTCAGCGAATCTGGACGATCTGACCCAATCCCACAAACTCCTCGTCTGTCCCGCCAACCCTCGTCAGAAGTAAGCATGAACTCGCGCATTGATGTCGCCTGAATGGGTTTCTTATATGTTTCAGCCCACGTCACTGCGAGGGAGGAATGTGGGTATCTGCTACAAATCCATTAAGTCAAGTGTTCCTTAGTATGCGCTTCTTTTCCTACAGCCTATCCTGCATTTCGAACTGACCTCGAAGTTATTTCACTTCCAAAGCCATCAATGCATACCATGACGAGACATGGGGGTGGTATTGCGCCGACTCCGAACAAACCCGTACGTACTGCCTAAGTATTGCTATGGATAGATTGTCAATTCACTCTGTTGTATAGGCGGTCTGATGGAACCGTCCTATCAATATGTGCGGGGACAGTGATGGATCAGCGAAGCCCAGGTCCAAAGTGAAGGCTAACAGTGCATGGCCATTCATTTCCTGGAAATAATGTATGGAAAACCGTCAGCTGATGGAGGACAGATGGCAGATCTTACTTTTTCGCAGTCGATCGGAACGGCTCGTCACATTGACACCCTGGATATGTTAAGCCTACTCGTTATGAATGACTAGCCCTTATTATTACTATGAAAGAATTACTATTTCATATATGCCTGTGTCGAGAACGACAAGCGGCCATGATCATGACTTGTGTTGATCGAAAACAAGGTGACAACCAAGATATGTATCAAGTCCGAGTCAATAATGCGGATTGTCTACAGGTGCTGTTGCTAGTGGTTGTGGTAGCAAAAAGGAATGTCCCAGACAATCCAAATCCTGAAAAAGGCTCGGGTTACTTCAGGGACCCCTCTATATAGCCTGCACATCGAGCGCCAGGTGGGAAGGCAGCCCTCGCGACCGGTGACTTGCATATCAAAGCGCATGCTTAAGCCTCGGGTAGGCCGAAAGCGGCGCCGGTGAGCATGGGTAGAGCTGGTACGCATAGAGGCTAACTGATCGACACGACGTCCATTGGCGTGGCCCATGCCGTCCGATACAAGATTCGGATGCATCTGCCGTCGCCCATCGATCTTTACCGAACCACAACACTTCTGTTGCACTCCTCAGCCTGATTCCTCCGCCAACATCATACCACTCGCCCTTCTTCACCCTCAGCTTTCGCCAGGTGGAAACAGAACCCAACACCTGCCACCAACACCGTGACCACCTAGTAGCAACAGCCAACGTCCCTCAGCCCGTTCCATTCGTTCCACTTGTCACTTATGGACAGGATGCATGCGGCGGAGACCACGAGAGAAAGGACGAGCCTCCAACTGTAACGACCTGGCGAGCCATAATGTGTGTGTCGAACCTGCGCTCGTTGTAGATGCAACCGGAGTATCCAACCGTATTCGGCGTCATTATCAAGATCCCGTTCCCTATGCCTGCCCCTGTTGCTTGCATTTGGCGCGGCAGCTGGTCGTCCGGCGAACGAGGTAGTGGGCGCTGGTGCGGACGGGGGTGCGTTGTTGATATCCCAGTTCCCGTGTGAATATAGAGGCAAATGTATACGTAGAAGGGTCAACGACGATGGCGTCATCACCACCACGTCGTTACCATCGTCTTCTTATCCAGGTCCGACCCTTGCGCTGGAGTGGGCGGCATTGGTAAAGCGAAATAGCCACGAGAGGTGACGAGGCGATGGGCCTCTCCGTCTGACAGGAGATAACTCCAGTCTCGGCCTGGACAACACAGGAAGCGCTGCAGTCGTGGTGTCCTCATATGGCAGGCTGGAGGTGGCGCTGAGACTAAATCGAGGGTTATCGTAGGTGCAAAGGCCACAAGAGCAGTTTCACCGTAAACAGGAAAGCGTCATCATCACGCGTCACGCAATGCTTCAAATGTGGTGAACAATGCCTGCAGATCATGCAAACCTATCTTAAGTTTATCAAAACTCCATGATGCAGTGTCCAGCACGGCTGTTGTATACATTGCAGGATACGCATTTCAATGGACATACAAACTGATGGCGGCATGATCAAGCATGCTGAGATTTATGTGCATAACGACTACTGGCTCGAATACGTTTCCCGTAAGTCCAGAAGACCCAGAGCCTATGGCACGTGTTAGTCGATCATACATGTTGGCGCGACGACCGGGAGCGCACCCTGGCCAGCCAAGTGCGACGGCGATACATCCAAGAATTGCGTTTGATATTCCATATCCGAGCTTGTCGTACATTGCCTGAGCAAACAACGGGAACACAAATCCAGCGAGGCTCCGCAAGACAGACACAGCGGCGAAAGCTAGGGAACAAGAATGTAAGATCACGTACTCATGAGGAAAACGAACGGTTCACCTGATGCAGCATGTAGAGTAAACGAATCGATAATGTAAGTGTGCAAAGATTGATACACAAAAACTATGCCTCCACCAACCAATACGATCCCCTACGGGCATGAAGGAGTCATACAAAGAAGATATGCCAATCTTACCATATCGGTGACCACCCAATGAACGTGGCCCTGAGCCGCCCATCCGGATATGCCAAGGCCGATTGGGAGTAAAATGGCACCTAAGAATACAAATGCTATTATCTGAGGATTAGGATGGCATGGCAATATATTTATATAAGACATACGCAATCTAAATTCTGGTTCACCCACGTTCCCATTTCGGCTTTTGAGATAGACGTAGATACGGTCCACGTATCGTGCATTTAATTGCGATGCTACGACGAGTCCAATTCCCAGTGCGAAATAATGCAGCCCGCTAATCGCAACTGACTCATGATATATGTCAGAAAAAATTGACGGCATGCAGGTCAAGAATACTGATGCGGGCAGCACATGAACACTATGTTTATAGGCAGCATACGGACAACTCACGATAAAAGAGGCCGTAAATGAAAGCCAAATACAGTGCAAGGAGCTGAATGATGGGCTCCATGGCCAATAGTGCAAATGGTCGAGACATGGCACGAGCAAATATCTCCTTCCATCTAAATCCTTATCAGCCTTTGACCTACCACTTACTATGGAAATTACGGACATCCTAGAGCAATCTATCTCGTATTTTGTGTATATCATCGGAACCTTGCCTTTCTCGACATTCATGCTACAACGCAAACGTTTCGCCTTCTGCTCTAGAAGGAAAGGCGCAAATGCTGTCTGGAGTGAAAAGCTGTATTCAGTCACTGTTGGTGATCGACGAACATTCTTTGAGAAAAATGAGGCCTGCCACTAGAATTGGTACGTCAACAATGCTTGTTGACCAATACTTTCGAGTTGGTTGTGAGAGCTATTGTAATTAGATAACTGGTATTGACGCACCACCCAACGCCATGTCGAAAGATCCGCTATCCTGATGTAGATATCTTAATTGATGTCTTTTCTGATGACTGGGTGAGGTTACACACCATGCACCACAAACGGCGCCTAGAACAGGACCCAGCAACGGAGTCAATGAGTACATGGCCATTGCTTTTCCTCTTTCTTCCGGCTGCCAGATATCGCCAAGAATACCACCACCCACCTGGTAGGAGGGCTTCAGTTGAATATTTTAACGAATGTGAATCATACCGCAAGTGGTGCACTACTTCCAAGACCAGCCATAAAACGGAACAGAATTAGTTGACCCTTACTCTGTGCAACACTGCAGCCAATGTTCCAAGCTACATTGACGGCGTTAGTAAATGAGGGTAATCTCATGACGAGGCGGCATAGGACGAACCTAGATACCACAAGTTGGCGAGTTGGAGGACACGAGAGCGGCCATACACTTCGCTCAGCGGTCCTAATACCTATGCGGGTTTGATCAGTCCCATCAAACGTCCGAAACATGTACACGACAACGACAAACCAAAGGTCCGACAGCTAGTGCTCTGGGTTAGTTACATGTACGCACCAGTTGAATCGGGGGCGCACCATATCCCAATACAAACACTGAAGTCGTCATAGAAATTAATACAGAACTTGTGATATGGAATTCGATGGCTATCTGCTGCGCTGCAGGTGCTGCCATCGATGACGAAACCAGGTCTATGAACGCAAATGACGATATGATGATCGTTACTGCCCATTTTCGTTTATTCGTCCAACTGAGCGGGGGTCAATCTCATACTAGGGATATGAGAGGAAGGGCTTCACTTTAACGGGTTAGCAGGATCTTCTGGTCCATCCCAGTCGACAATTAATTCATCCGAACTCGGATGTGGGTTGCCTTGAGATCCAGAGTGACTCGGGAGTCCTTGGTTCGAGCGGAATACATTGTTCTGGCTGTCATGCTTCGCTTCGCAGCTGCGATCGTGAATGTGGGCTGCAACCATCGGGAGCAGTTCATTCCGCTTTTCGCCGCATTTCAAGACATATCAAGCACCAGAATATCTTGGATAAGATTAGAGTGGTGAATTTACCTGATGGGGTATGTATTTCTCGTGTTTCAATCTTTGCAAACTTATATAATCGAGCCAAGTAATGCGATCCCTGTGGGTTGAAGGAGCCGATACGAAAAACATACGCCAATCTCACCATAATGAACGTGGGCCAGAGCCGCCCATCTGGTTATGAAAAGGCTGGTTGGGAGCAAAACAATGCCTACAGATACAGATGTTATCATTCAAGGGATAAGATATTTTAAAGACATACGCAATCTAAATCCTGGCTCACACGCGTTTCCATTTCCGTTTTCGACAAATGTCGTGCACCACAAACGGCGGCTAGAGCAGGACACAGCGATGGAGCCCAAGAGTACATGTTCTTTTTCCTCGTTCTTCCGGCCACCATACTATCACCAAGAGTACCACCACCACCACCTACCTCAGGGGAGGACTTCAGTTGAACTTTTTCATGAATGTGAAACATACCACACTACTTCCAAGACCGGCGAACAAACGCGAGCGCTGAGCGGGGCTTGCAATTGATCAGTCCCGTCAAATCAGAAGTCTGACGGTTCGCATGCTGCGTTCGTTGAACGCATGAACGCAGCAGCAGCAGTTGAATTGGAGGCGGACCACCCATGATAAGTACTGAAATCGTCATAGAAATTAACACGGAGTTTGTGGTATGCTATCCGTTTCGATGCAAGTGCCACCATCCGTTTATACGTCCAACTGAGTCGGTCATGCTAGGATAATGGGGTGAGGAGTATCACTTTGGCAGGTCGCCCGGATCCATCCCAGTCTACAATCATTGGTGAGGTAGATCCATAGACCCTCAGCCAGAAGAATTTCGGGCAGTGGCGTATCCAGGAGAGTGATCCTTGGCTCGAGCGCGTCTTATCGAGGTACTTGTAAGTAGGGCCGCGGTGGCATAGAATGTCAGTTCAGGGTCGCACGGCCGCACAAACCCGACATGCAACGACACCATCCGCTTCAACCCCGCAAAAATGCCGTCCATCGTCAACGTCATTCTTTCCAGTCCTGCTCCTGTAAATCTCCCCACGAAAAACCCCCGCTCCAAGCCGCCCCGGTGCTCCCCACGTCCCCTGCAAAAATAGCAGTATGGCTGGCCCCACGCCTCCGAGTCCTTCTACAACCTCTCCTGCTCACTTCCAATAAGACAGATCTGGATGGGTGTCATCGACGACGGGGTACTAGTCTGGGCGGAGATGGCGCAACGGATGAGGATCACTGCTCGGTGAACAGGTTGCTCTAACCGCGGGAATTGTGTGAATGTGTAAAGAAGCTAAGAGTGGGCGGGTCGAAAGACACCCGGGGGGGCGTGTAGCGGTAAATGAAACCAAATTGAAAGTATGAAGTATCAAAGAAGGCTAATAGCAAGAAAACCGGGATTCAAAACGCGGCTTATCAAACTTTATGCATTAAGACCGTCGAGGGACCCTGCCGTAAGAAACTTGCAAAGTTTCGTACAAGTAAATTGAAAGGAAAACCATGAAGAAGATGTAGAGGTATAGTGCACGAACCTGCACATGATATGACTCCACGAAAACGAGGGGTTGAAAAAATGGCAGTTTTAATTGCTGGTCGGGTGAAATCTAGACCTGTATCCAGAGGATGGCGTGTGATCCATCGCCAGCAGTCCATAGAAGGCGTGACGAACTGTGACGACTTCCCCCACATTTTCCCACCAACACTCTATCGCGCTGAGATTGACTTCTTGAAGGATCACACTATCATTCCAGGTCTATTCGTTGGAATAGAAAGCTCCCCGAAGATAAGCATGCCATATATCTGGAGGACATCGGCTTCTTAAATCTCAATCAGTATTCTACAATACCGTCTTTCTAGGTGCGTCCTCCTAGTTTCCATCCAACCAATGTCAGCAAATGATAGTTTACAGGTAGACGGCGCGTTATCTCATCTCCTGACGATTCTCAGATTTCCTGGGAAATGATGCACCCGATAACGAGATGCCGTCCGAGAGGTCATGTATTTTGGTTCATGACATCAAGGAGTCTGAAACCATTCGAGGTTTGTCTGCCAAAATCATAGGAGACAAGGACTACCGGCACGGCGATCTACCTGATGACTTCCATGTGCCCTAGCCTGTTTTGTGCGCGCTTCAAATTGGAGACGGTGAGGACCCTGGTGTGGACATAAATGCAATTGATTATATCAAAAATGGCCGAACACGAGCAATGAGAATTAGTTTCAAGAGTATATATATACCTTGTACGGAAGATCTTGTACAGTAATTCGTATCCAGCATTGGCGATCGAATGAAATATTCTCCAGTCGTCGGTCGGGGATCGGAACGGATAAAAGGTGAAATGTTTGAAGTCACCATATACCAATCTGGATGCCACAACCATTTTTCCGACTAAGCCGTCAATTGAAGATGGTGTATAGTTAACTAAAAAGACTTTGTGACGAACTTCACAACTTGATCAAATGAACTTCGACTAAATAACCACCACGTTATAAACGCATTTCAGGTGTTTGCTAGCACATTTAGAGCACTACGTCAGTCGCGATACGCTGCGGAATGCGAGAAGACGGCCAAATCAACGCTATACTGTTCTACTTCGAGATGGCGCCTCCGAGAATAATGTTGTTCGGAGCTGACCCCGATGGCAGATACGACTTCGTTACCAGTCCCCGAACGGAAAACATCAGCGTCCGGTGAAGGCCTCCGCCTCCGCTTCAGGGCGCAACCCACCTGAAAAGATAAGCCGCTTAAATCAGAGGCCAAAGTCCATGCGCACGCTCTAGGCACGCTGGCATCTCCAGTCAGCGACATCCTTACAATTCTTGCATTCAAGCCTGTCTAACCATGGTGCTTTGCGTGAGTTGGCATCATGCCACTGCTCCCTGCTACCGCAGTCATCGTGAGGTCAAATAAATGCGTCTTCGCAAAAAAAAAAAAAACCCTCTTCCCCCACAGGGTTAGCAATAGTAAAAGCGACGGATGATGGGTGCTAGCACCTTCGCCCATGTTTTGTCTGCATTCATCACAGATTCTGAAGAAGCGAATGCATAACTTGTCTTGCGGCAGCGCTACCACATCCTGCAGTCTTATCTAAATGGGCATCCGCCGACCTGTTTGTTATCTGATCAGGCACATAGTCTAGGGTCTACGCCGATACTGTCCGTAACCTTATCTGAAGAAGACGTTAGGGCATGCATGTGATGGGACTTATACATATACGTGCGTATTGGACCTGCAGAAAATGTCAGAAAATAATTCATGATCCGACGTCGACGAAGGTTTTAAATACGAACCTCCCCTGGAATTAAAATTAGACTGAACGTTTGTCTACTTACACACATCTCATCCGGTCGACTGGTGACAATGACTGTCGTCCGCTTACGTTGGCTTTACGGAACCTTCCGCGGAAGGAAAGAAAGGCAGTGCGCTTGAAAAGCAAGCACACGTCCCGATCAGGTCTATCCGTCGGATAGTCTCCAACGACCGTGACCATGGAACGCGGACACCAAAAAATAGCGTTGACGCCGTAACTTAACCGTTTGGCCCGCTTCGCCAGGACAAACACAATGACATACTCCACGTTTTCCACAACCAAGCTCGAGTTATCATCCGGCGGCCGTCCAACAGAACTTGTGGCCCCCCAATCAATGTGCATCCATCACTTTCACGGCAAATTATTTAATGACAGTGACGTGCCTGTCATTCTTCAGTACGTAGTCCTCCGCACATCCGTTCCCAGCATCACCTAATCGCGGGCCGCCGCAACGCCGCCCTGGACCTTATCATTCCAGTGGTGCACGCCACAAGAAGAACCACATGGGGCAGGATCATCTCACCTCATCCTTGCTGGATGGCAGTCACACATGGACATATCATACATAACCCTGGAAATCTTACAATGGTTCTCTACTCTGACCCTCCTTCCTCACCTCCCTCGGTTCGCCGTCCCAGGATACTTTTCGCAGGAACTCCGTTTTACCTTTTCTTGTAAAACAGGGATTCTTAGTACGCTCCGCCGCTTACCACGCAAAAAAGGGAAACGAGTTACCTATTTGATCATCACACACGTCGCGGAGGTGAGCCAACACTCTTTGCGTTGCGTCGATCAGGAGATCAGTCGATCAGTCCAATGTCTAATCTGCCTTCGAACTCGGACTGGGGGGTGCACCCACCCCCGCGTTTCCGTCACTACCTTGTACTGGTCCCCGTGATGACGTTAGCGTACGGTGTGACGATGCCAGGCGGTTTTGGCCCAGCCTATTTGATCCCCCTCGTCGCATTGACTGCAGGAGTGGCGCCTGGCTTTAACTGTTCTTGTTGCAATAACCGTTCCCTAGTAATACGAGCAGCCCCACAGATCTTATGATGGAGAGGCCGGATACCGGTCAGATCACCCAGCCAAGTCAGGACAGCGTCTCATGGTGGGCCAAGATCAGAGGCAGAACCCGGAAAAACAACGCACAAACGGAGTTCGACGGGGTTGATGAGAAGGATCCGAAAACACTACAGAATTATGTGCCTGACTCCAAGGCCGGAGACGAAAAAGAAGAAGAAGACGATGATGACGACGATGAGTATCCCGACGGTGGACTGAAGGCGTGGCTGGTGGTGCTCGGTGTGAGTTTTACAATTCGTTTTTTTCTTTCTCCGACACTAGCTGACCATTTGTATCTAGGGCTTGCTAAACACCTTTTCTGCGTGAGCCCTAGCTTCCGCGACACGCAGACCTTGAGCTAATGCCATTTTCTTGAAATCAGGTTTGGATTTATAAGCTCATGGGGAGTTAGTAGTACCTGGTTCTTGGATGTGCCCTTGGAAGCGAGACCTGACCACTTCTTTTGTAGATTTTCCAGGCTTATTATCAGCATACGATTTTAAAGGACGAATCGCCTGCGAATATGTACGTTGACTCTCCATTCTGTATCTCTTGGCTCAGGATGATTCATACTCGCGCCCGGTTGTAGCGCTTGGATTGCATCCATTCAGTATGCGCTCGTCCTCCTGCCCAATATTCTCGTCGGGCGGTTGTTCGACCTAGGCTACTTCCGCTCCATACTCGTCACTTCTAGTATCGCATTGGTCGTAGCCACGTTGCTGGTGGCCGAGTGTAAAGTCTATTGGCAGTTCCTGCTATGTCAGGGCTTCGCTGTCGGCGTACGTCCTCGCGTCTCTTCACTGTGTGCCTGATGATTGACTCGTGTGTATTTAGTTGGCGTGCGGAGGAGTATTCGGCCCGACAACAGCTGTGATTGCGCATTGGTTCAAGAAGAGACGGGGGGTTGCAATGGCTTTCATCGCGATGGGCTCATCGTTTGGCGGGTCGTTGTTCCCCATCGCTGCAAAGTACTTGATACCCGAAGTGGGGTAAGCCGCCCTCTCTCTGTTTTGCTCGAGAAGAGGCTCACCCTGCGCAGATTCAAGTGGACCATGCGCATTATTGCCTTCATCCTCATTTTCACGCTCAGTATATCAAACCTCATCATGGAACGGCGTCTCCCACCCAAGAATCTCCCTGGCGGGTTACTCAACTTGGCTGCCTTCCGGTCGCCTGCATATACGATCTATTGCATGTCCGCGTTCGTGGCCTTACTGGGACTGTACACTGTGCAGACGTACATTGCCGTGGCGGCGACGGACGTGCCGGGCTTGTCTGGGACGCTCTCGTTTTATCTCGTGTCGATTTCGAATGCGTCGGGTTTGCTGGGGCGGTATGCATCTGGCGTGATTTGCGATAGGTATGGGCCAATAAATACGATGGTGCCTTCTACAATACTGGCTGCGACTGTGACATTTATTTGGCCGTATGTGCGGACGGCGCATGGACTGGTGGGCATTGCGGTTGTGTATGGGTGAGTCGCTTAATTGATTCATTGAGTTGGTTACTTACGGTGTGCTAGGCTTTGTACAGGGGCGGACATCTCGCTGATGCCGATCCCGCTGATGAATATGGGGGACACGAAAGACGTGGGACGGCGGGTTGGGATGTATGTGACTATTCTGGCATTGGGTTCGCTGGTGGGGCCGCCCATTTCCGGGGCAGTCATCAAAGCGTCGGGAGGGTTCAAGGCCGCTGGGTGGTATGCGGGCTCGATGGTTTTATTAGGAATGGCGATGATGGTTGTGGTTAGAAGGCTAATGTTGGGGAGGTGGATAGGAAGAATGTAGATGTATGTAGTAGTATATTGTAGAATGTTGGTGAACACACTCAATGTTCGGATGATAGGATGATCACCCCTAGCGAGAAATGCGCCAGTCATCAGCCGGTACATCTGTTACGGCTATTGAGCTATAGCCGACCGGCGGCAACAGAACGCAGTCGTACGGGATCTAGATCACTATCCACTCGATAATTCCACAAAATGGAACTTTCTCATTTTGATGTATAGTTCAACTCGATTCGGCGAAGGGACGACCGATAGGATATTCCAAATGGCAATAACTGAGGTGGGTCAATCAGCAGCATCGATGATCGGTGATCCCTTGTCGATGGGAAAAACACAGTGGCCTTATGGAGTAAGACCGGTCATATGCGCCACGGCGCCGAACCTCTGTTCTCGACTATTTTTCACCACGTTCTAAGGGGCATCTTCTGTCATCGATAAGAACTTTCTCTGTCATGTCATTAATATCTCAAACATTCGTAGTTAGCCAATCGCCGATGTCAAATGGTTGACTAGAGAGTATCTTCGTCCTCGGCGTCGATGTCATATGCATCACCTTTCAGAGTCGCAGACTCGCCGGGTTCGATGACGATATCATCCTCGTCCTCATCCGATGATTTGAATACTAAGGTTTTCTCTCCACCATTAACGACCTCGACTCCCTCATCGTCTGCGCTCCTGGTGCTGATGCTCTCGTAATTAATCTGCACAGAATTAGGATAATACTATCACACTGTTGATATAACTTGCCGCATTCTTTTCTGGTTCATGGAATGCACCGATTTTGTACCTGGGGTGCGACAATGCCGCAGATTCACCGGGAGCCAATGTAGACGATGTCGCATCGTCGCGGGAAGCCAAATGACGCGTTTTCAGGCAGGATTGGAATTTCGGCACGAACACCAAATGGTGGTTACTACTGCTGTTTGTCACACTGGCGAACGGACGAGCAATGAAGTATGACGACAGTTTGGCTATTGAAATACTTACGATGTCATGTGCTTGATGGGATAACGCTCTGAGGATGGTAGGAGAGTGGACTGACATTCCACTCGGCCTTGAGAACCATTTATGTAGACTTTTATGGTTTGGCATTATTTGTCTGCTGTTCTCCTATCCCGAATAGAGACTCTGTGAAGGACGACGCAATATACATCTATAAAAAAATCATCCGGGTTGGGAATATTAGGCTTTGGACGTGGTATTGCTAGCGTGTAAGGGTAGAATAGGCCCGAGATGCCAGACTGGTGGCAACGGCCAAGACAAACAGTAGTAAGATGGGTAAGGGGCGGAGCGCCTTAGGCTTTGCATTGTTGTTAAGTGCGATGGGAAATATCTACTTTGTTGTCGATAGCGAAAAAACGTTCAATGGGGAAAACAAGTGAACTTATGCAGTAAGACGTTATATGCGGCTGGGCACATGACAATAAACTTGTATTCTCAGGAGCTGTTTTCATCTTCGCATCATTTGCAGTTCATTCTGGGCGCATGTGTCAGAAACGTAGTCCATGGACGTGCTGTAGCGTGTGCTGCTCACAAACAACACAGGCTTGGAAGATCGGTATAGGTGATTCAATAATGTAGATCGTCTGCTGGTGCTGGCGCTAGCGTGGCCGGTGGCTTGCACGTCCAAGTACACCTGGACTTGTGGCCAAACTGGGGGATGTGGCTTCGGACAGGCGAAAGCGGTGAGGGTTCATACCGACGCGACATCACGTCTTCTGCTTCATTCTTGGCGTATTTGGGACTGTACATTGCGCAGACGTAAATTGCTGTGGCGGCGGTGGGCATGCGGGCTTGTCTGCGACGCTCTCGTTTTATCTAGTGTCGGTTTCGAATACGCCAGGTCTACTAGGGGGGAAGTAGGGGGGTATGCATCTGGCCTGCTTCGCGGTAGGGTTAAATACGATGGTGCCTTCTACGATACTGGCTGCGACTGTGACATTTATTTGGCCGTATGTGGGGACGGCGCATGGACGGTGTGGGTGAGTCGCTTGATTGTGTTTCATTGAGTTGGTTGCTTATGGCGTGAGGCTAGGCTTCCGGCAGTGTTGCATTTGACCCGGTTCAGAAGAGTCAGGGTCAAATGACCATGGCTTGCTTGAGACGTTCCCACGAACCTCCCATTTTCTGCACCCTCCGCCGGCCCCTCCTGCCGCTCAACCCGCTTTGATAGCGCCCCCTCCTTATATTAGCAGCTCTGCAACTCCTACTTCTTTACATTGGCCATTGCGCCATCATGCCTGCTGCCCTCTTCAGATGGCACACGAGGTCTCCATGGCCACCAGACACCCTGGACTGACAAGTCCCCTTTCGGCTCCCACGCTTTTACCGGGCTCTGATGCCCGTGCTCCCAGCGCGTCTGTGTGCTAACACACGCCTTACTCCCTTGAGGTGACAAGAGCCACCTCTCACTTTGATCCTGCGACAGCGCCCGGAAAAACGCCTTTTCATTGTGCCGTTGTTCACCTACGTACTGCCTTCTATATGTCGTCCTTTTTGTATTTCGCTCCTATTCAAATGGAGATATCTATACACGTCGCCTTCGGGCGAGATGTGGTGCTTAAAGATAGAAAAGAACTGTGACAGTGACGTGTCACCGACATACGTCCCTTCCGCGGCGAGGTGAGCCATTGGGTTCAAATCGGATCTGTCCTGTCTATATGCAACTACTTCCCAGATGTCATCCTCGCCGCCCATTGATGCGGTAGTCAAGCCATGCGCGTTCAACAACTTACCACCCGAGATTCTTAGCAGGATATTCATTCTATGCACTCTATATCCTATCGAGCTACCCTATGTCACAGACGATCTTCCAGATCAACTCGTCCTCTCACAAGTCTGTTTGAAATGGCGGCAGATCGCACTTGACTGCGCCGAGCTGTGGAATAACGTCATGATCTTGCAATTTGATGCAGATTATGACCACTGTGCCTCCCTCTACCGAACATGGGTCGCACGTGCCAAAGACTTCCCGCTAACTGTAAAAATGGAATTGGTCACAAACGATCTTGATGTATGCAAGATTTTCCGAGATTTCGTCTTATCGTTTCGGATCAAAATGCTTGCTGTTACGTTGTCTTACGAAACATTATCACAATTACAGGATGTCCCTTCCCTCGACATTGAAGAATTTTCAGTCGGGTTAACCGATTTTCCGGCAGATACAGAATTCATTGTCCCTCTTTTCATGGGTCAAGTACAGCGCCTTTGCTTTCGGTGCTTGGGCGCTACAACACATCAGCAGATTCTGGGCCTGCCAAATACACTTTTGGACAACTTGCGCTTACCATGGCATCACTTACGCATCTTCGAGTGCCATCCACCAGCAGTGCCTCTTGCAAAATGGATAAGCATCCTGCGTCTAATCCCGTCCCTAGAAAAGTGCTATATATCTATCTTCCGTATGGGCAGCGGCAAACTAGAGGGAGTCTCTATGCCCAATTTACATTGGTTCATTCTCGAACTTCACTCCCTACATCCCAACATCGTTGTCCCTCTTTTCACAGTTCCACAGATTACCACCCTCGGCATATACTCCTCTGGGGGTTGGTCTATGAAAACATATGATATGGTGAAAATGCAGTACAATCTACAACAACTTGAACGAATCGAACTTCATCTTGGTTATTGCCCTCTTTCCATTGCACAGATCCTGAGGGATGCCCCTATGATCTATCACCTACATGTCTGGGGCAATGTCATCCTAGATGCCGATGCACACGAAAAGATTGCAAGCGGACAGCTCGGGCGTTTTCTAACAGAGTTGCGTCTGGCAAGAAGTCATAATGGTGATGGAGCGACATGGCTCGGCATGGTGGAAGCACGTCAGAAAAATATATGTCTGATGGTCGACCGAGTGTCAAATTGGAAACAAGAGTTTACGGGACTGAAATGGGTTGAATTTCGGGATGTAGACAGAAACATCTGGTACCACTCTCACACTAATTGAATGCCTGCCACCGGACTTGTCAGATACAGTGTTAAAAAATAAGGTCAATTGAATGTCATGATTTTAAAGGCTGACAAAAATAAGTACTATAAGAAATGATAAGTATTCCGAGACCACTTGAAGGCCTGAACTTCCCTGCAAGTTGAAGTGATTGATGTGTATACTACCATGTAACTCAATTTGGTTGGCCATCATTGGCAAAATGTGCACCTCAGCTTTTTTTTGTTTTAAATAGAAATGGGTTGCATGTGGAGTAAACAATGACAAGATGTCTATGATAGTGGCTATGCAATGGCCAGTAATGGTGAGGGCACTACATGCCCTCCCCTGGAAGGAACAGTGACAAAACCTATAGAAATGTGACTAATGTACAGAGTGCAAGCCAGGGCAGGAGAGCTAAGGGTGAATGGGGAGGGGAACTCCTCTATGGTGCAGCCAGTGGCAGATGAAAGCACTCTTGGGCACACTGTTGGCATCAAGTGGACTGAGTCATGGCCACCCTGGTGTTATGTTCCCTGTTCATTGTGGACAGGAGAAGTGAAGTGGGCCTTGTAGAATCAGCAACAATCAGTAGCTTGGTGATTTCTACCACAGTTAATGCATTGGACTAAGCTTGCTGTCTGGGGAGGGAGATCTGCAGAAGTGTGGGCAGAAGTTGGGTGGTTGCAAGCACATACAGCACACCAGGGTTGGTGGGAGTTGCAATTATGTAGTGTGTGACCCCATCAGAGGCAGATACCACACTGAGGGATGGGCTGGTTCACAGTCCATGGTTTTGGATGATGGGGGATGCATCCAAAGAGGACATCTGTAAACAGGAGGGGTGGGTGACAGAGGAGGCCCTGTCATCAAAAACCTCACAAAAGACAGTGGCAGACAGGCCACTGCTCTTCCCTTTGGGGAAGACAAAACATGAGGCTTGAAAGAAAGCCACCTTTGACTAGTGTTTCCAAAGCTCAGCTCAGCTCAGCTCTGGCTAAGCTCAGTCCCTAGAGCCAGTTTTTCGGCTCGGCTCAGTTCCCAGAGCCAGCTAGAGCTTGTTATGATGACAAGTCATTGTCCAATCTAATCAATGACATTATGCCACGAGGATTGTCTGAGACAATAACAAAGTGAAGTCTGGTGGAACACGATTGAGTAGACAGCGCTAAGTCCGATGAAGGAGACTCAGGCTTGAGACAAGTGAGGTGGATGAGAGCACTTGAACAATGACTTTGACAATCTCACCAGAACTAGGAGTTCCCAGAGATGTAACTTGTGTATTACAAGCTAAGTTGAACTTAAGGTTCAACCTAAGACAAACTCTCGTATTTATACACGAACCTACTGTCTGTAAAAGGTAATGAACATGTTAGAGAATGATATCATAGTGACATCATAGAAATGAAACGATGGTAGGCATATGTCATAGATGAAAGGGTCACGCTTATGTGAGCAGTGACATTGCATAATCATAGAGATGAAGTGGCAATGCATAGGTAGTCAGGAAAGGAAGGTGCGACATAAGAAAATGAAAATGTTCGCATGGGTTGTAACACTAGCTCTCCTTTAGAGAACTTGTCCACAAGTACTAATTTGATATAATACAAAATGAGAACAAAGTCAAGGGCTTACTTGACATTATTAAATTTGGTTTCGGTCCACCAGGCTGGCTTTCCGAGGTGGAATTCTTCGTCATCACTATCTGGGCAATTTTGGTTATTAAACCAAACACGGCATTCGTTGTCATTATCAAAGGTGACTGTTCCAGGGTGGGTTCCCTGTTGATATCCTTGGCGCATTTGGCGGGTTGTGCGTGGGCGAGTAGGAGGTGGGTGCGAAGGGCAAGGTGGTTGCTGACGTTCGAGGCATGCTGATGGTCCAGGGGTTGATCCGGCATCAACAGTTCGATTACTAATGGGTCTAGGGAGGATTGCTTGGCTAGGGACGTGCTGTGACATCAAGTGTCCTCGAGAGTTGCAGATCATGCATTGAGGGCGGCGTGGTTGTTTTCGTGGTGCCTGTGGCGTTGCGGGCATGTTTCCTCTCTGTCTTGGTGGAGTAGTAGGATTGACTGATGTGAAAATGATCGGAGGATTGATGGGTATGGCAGAGGATGTGGATCCTTCTGGTTGTCTCGTTGCAAGAGGGGTCCTCGTCATAAGTGGCACAGTAGAGTCAAGTTCAGTGAGAGTCTGAACTACTACTTGCATTTCATCTCCATTGAGGATAGTGTGCGGCATGGCAATCGGTCTTGGTGGGAATTTGTCATTGACTAAACTGGACGTGGCCAGGGTCTTGTTTTTCACTTCTTCAATTTGTCCAAGGATGTCACCAATCTGGTCCTGAATTTTGTCTGAGATGTCGATGATCTCGTGTCAGTTAGGAATGCAGTAAATGGGATTGAACCAGGAATTGATCTTGATCAAGTTCCTGACATCATTGATTTGAGGGAGGATGTGTATACGGTTAGCTCGGATGAGCTTGATGGCGCCAATGGTGTATCATTCAATGTTGGTTATTAATAGGCGGTGGAGGAGATCCAGGGCAAGCTGATCGAGATTGATCTGGAT
>JAENRT010000032.1:52986-64739 GCA_032173475.1 Amanita phalloides | reverse complement strand
GTCTTGAAGGATGAATGTCAGGTCTCCATGCTGGATCTGCATAGAGTTCATATATCCCATTGGAATTGACATGAGTCGGAAGGTGCCAAGTGGTGTTTGGAAGGTAGTCAGGTCTTGAGACTCAGTAGCGAGCTGGCACTGATCAAAACCGACAAATAGGTCAAATGTAGCATAACATGAATGCCCACCAAATGATTTGGTGAGTAGTTCTACGTTCGGCAGTTGTCCTGAATCTTTTATTGTGATGGCATTGAGCGGTTGTAGGTCATGGACAAGGCGTAGTGACTTTCCGTCCTTCTTGGTGACACAAAACCATTGCGATCAGTATGATGAATTTGATGGCTCGTAGACTCCGGAGGCGATTTTGTCTTTGATGATCTTGATGACCTCGTTATATTTGCCAGGCGGAATCGGTATGTTCTTGAGTACCCAGGGCACATGTTTGATCATCAGAATTACTACAGGGTCAAAGTAATTGTTGGTGAACTTTCCTTTCTCTTCTTCAGTCCATGCGAAACCTTCTTCATGTATCCGGACAAGGTGGTGGACAAGCTTTTCTTCTTTGGCAGTTAGAAATCTGGTTGGGTTAATATTTTGGGCCTTCATTCGTTCCTTGGTGTATCTTGTTCCTGGTGTGAATTCTGGTGGCTGTGTTGGCAGTGTGGGAAGGTCGGTGAGGGGATTGGATGGAATTTGGCGGACTATGCAGAATTTTTCTGGTAGTGTGGTGGTGACTGGCTTAATGTGGTTGGCAACTTTCTTATAAGCTAGTGTTTCAGCAGTGGAAGCAAATGAAATTTCGCAGGCAATAGTACTAGTATGTCCATGGTAAGGTAAGAGTAAGTTTCTGCTCATCTTCGGTGCTGTCAGCATGTCCCTAAAGTGTCCCTCTGTCAGCTGGTATGGGTTTTCACCTTCTCCAACTGTGTAAATGTGTGGGGTGTCTTTACTCGGCTGAGCAGATTCGAGGGTCAGTGGTTCGGGAGGTGTATAAATGATTGTTGGAGTTAACAAGCACATAGGTATGTGCAGATCTTTGGTATGAACATGTTTGGCAGTTGGCAGTGGACTGTAGGCGTCTTGTCTCCATGGTGGGGATTCATTGACTATCAAAAACCCGTTTTGGCTGTGCCTCGCCTCATTCTTGGTTGCATAATGAGGACCATGGACGTGCTGGTCTTGGGACACGTAATCATGATATCTTGATGCCTGTCCGGGTAGTTGCACATGATTGCCGAGAAGAGGGTAAAGAAGGGGTGGCT
Organism: Amanita phalloides; assembly: GCA_032173475.1. NCBI lineage: Eukaryota > Fungi > Basidiomycota > Agaricomycetes > Agaricales > Amanitaceae > Amanita > Amanita phalloides. Next base: position 63,477 of record JAENRT010000032.1, on the reverse strand, counting down.
GAGCAAGACTTTGTAGGGTGCATCCTCAATGATGTGGGCCTGGATGTTAACAGTTAGGCCTGCGACTGTCATGGTGAGGTTCTCAGTGATACCGAGAGTCATATTTGTTGAGCTGTTAGCAGTTTCCATCATGATCTTTCTCAATGTGGCATACCCTGACCCTGTGCATTCCCACCTGTCCTTCCTGATGAAAATTATTTTGGAACTGTTGTCAACAACACATTTGCATTGCACCTTGCCTCTGAGAATGCCATTGATAGCTTGCAGGCTTTGGATTGGCTTGGTAGTCACTAGCAGGACTTCCACAGTGTCTTCTGAGTTGTCAGTTGGCTCACTGTCGGTTGCTGTGACTTCGTTGCTGAATGCGGAATCCACGTGTTTGGCAGTAACCAGTTGACATAAGTCTTTCTGGACGGCTGGTGATAGTGCAACAATGTCCTTAGCCTGCAGGGTCACTGGGAGGCTCAGTAGATGATCTAAAATCTGCCTCGAGGTGGTAGTGTTGTTGATAGGTGAACAGAACTTGTACATGGGTGTGTCCTTTTCTTTTTCCTTTCCTTTCGAAGAGGAGGCGGTGGCTATGTAGGGTTGGGCAGGCTGTCTGGACTTTGGGGCAAACGTGGAGGGGGCTTTTCATTGTTCGGCGGTGTATGAGTCTGTGGTGTTGGTAACTTCCAGGAGATTGGTTGATGCAACACACGATTGCTGCATGTTCAGCTGCGGGTTCTCCTGATGCCATCTGTTGACATGTTCCTTGAACCATTGTCCATAGAACCAGTATGCTGTGTAGTTTGGTTCATCACCATTCAGGAGCTGAATCCTTCCATCAACAATTCTGATCTTACCATCCCTGACATATTCATCACAGAGGCGGCACCAAGGCATTCGGTGGTCTGGACTTCCACAGAAAATGCAGCCTTCGAAGAATGGTCAGTTTGGTGGCAGTTGCGAAGAGCATTGGGTGTATGCAGTGGACTGGGGCAGTAAGGGCATGGGGGCAGGTGGACATGGTGTGGAAGTGGCTAGGAGTGCGAGGACAGGTCGGGAGCTGATTACGAATTGTGCAGCGCTGTTCAAGTCCTTGAGGCTATAGCCTTTGTCAGGCCTGTCATCTGGGCACTTGATTGTTAGCTGAGTAGTGATATCTGGCCTAACTTCAGTGGGGAATGCAGACATGTACATAATGCTCACCTTGCGCCTCGTCATGCAGTGCTTTGACACGAGGTAGTTTGCCATTGCTGAAAAGTCTCGATGGTATTCCACCAAGTTAGTCTTGGTGGTAATGCCATTGGACTGGTACTTGTCCGTGATAGATTGGAGGGTGGCGAGGGTATGTTGTCTGTCAGGCTGATATGCCTCCTGAATAGCCTTCTTGTAATCATCCCATGTTCAGTCACCTGCAAGTGTGTCCCTGGTGGCAGTCCAAGTCTCAGCCGATTTTTCATCCATGTAGTAAATTGCCCATTTGATGAGTTCCGCATCACCAGAGCGCTGGCAATCTTCGCAGAGCATTTCAACATCCTCGAGGTATTGCTCAAGACTGCTGGTGGCACCCTCAAAGTGAGGAGCCTCCTTGCTGGATCTGATCAGCATGCGCATAGGAGAGGTCATGTCGGCCATGCTTGATGGGGCTGGTGATGGGGCTGATGGGGCTGGTGATGGAGCTGGTGGTGTCAGGGGCGATGGCGGTGATAGGGGTCTGGTTAGTCCAAACAAAGAGTAGTCGAGGGGTTCACTTTTGTCCTGCGGAGTTGATGAGCCAAAAGGGGAAGGTGTCTGTGGTGTAAGGAATGACTCAAGATCGAAAAAGGAAGAGGAATTGGTGGGTGAAGCATCTCGCAATGGGAGGGGAAAGGTTCTGGGCTGAAGATGACCATCGTCATCTGTTGAGCTAGATGTTTCCTGGTCAGAAGCTGACGGTTTTGGTGGAACCAGTTCTACCTTGACTGGTGGTGGTGGTGGTGTCAGAAGCTTCCAGGGCAACCAAGGCGGTGGAGGACAGTTGGGTCGGCGAGGTGTAGATGGTCCTGCCTGCGGCTCTGAGGGCTTTGGCTGGTGTCTAGGTCCTAACTGTGATGCAAACTTGTCAGATGCCTTCTGTGTGGCAGAACGGTTTGGATGAATGACTTAATGATTGACCAAAGAGCCCCTCGCGGTGGGCTCCAGTTGAAACAGTATTAGTGAGGCCGACTTGGGGTGTTGTTTGGTCAAAGGGGCTGCTATGGTCAACTGAAGTGTCGCCAAGGTGCAAGACAGCACCAAGAGGAGGTGATGAACAAGGGGAATGACAACAAGTTGCCAAGCGGTGTGAAACAAGTGTGGAGAGGATAGACACGGACAAGGGGTGTAAGATTCTGTACCGAACTATGAACAAAGAAGGGTATTTATGCTATCTACCACAAGGCTTACCTGCGATGAAGCTCCTGCACCGAGTCCTGTGGTCTGTGCACATCCTATTGTCCTTCACCAAGTCGAATATGGCTCATATGGCAGGGTTGTCCCTTGGCTGTCATTCTGATGCATGTTGGTGTGAAGGTTTGATGCCTCAGTGATACCCGATGTGCTGATGGTGCTGTGGATTGGCTGCTCGGTCTGTTTGGCTCTCAGTTCCAATGTAGCCAGAACTGGCATGTTACACCACTTCAGAGTTTTATGCTCTATCCCACCTCAGAATTTTATGCTTTATCCCCATTTCTTATTATTATGCCTGCTTGATTATATTGATTATATACTACTGTCTATCTGTCATTACAAATGCAATCCCTGTAATATTTCATATATACTATGTTGGGTACTTTTTTGCTTTCATTCCCCTCTGGCAATAATACTTTTATCCTCCCTCCAGAAGTGCACCTTGACAAAGCAACATACATCTGCCCATGTGAAAATACATCACTCTGCAAGTTTAACCCTACAAACTTCACAGATTGCCCTTGAGACTTGTTAATGGTCATAGCAAAGGCAAGCCTGATAGGAAATTGTCTTCTCTTCAGTGGAATGGGCAAATTTTCAGCTGATGGCTGAAGTGTTATCCTTGGAATCAAAGTCATCTTCCCAGCAAATCTATCATCTCCAGATATGATTTCACATTTGACAACTCTGTTCTTGATGTCTCTGACAATCATTCTGGTCCCATTGCACAGTCCTCTAGATGGGTCAAGATTCCTGAGAAGCATGACTGGACACCCTATCTTCAATGTCAATTTTGACAATGGCAATCCACTTGCATTCAGGGAATTCAAATATTCCATAGGATAAGGGTGATATCCATCCTGAGCCTCATTCTCCAAATCAACAGAATCTGCACTGTTCAGAACTTTTTCTCTGCCTGGCATCATCTCCAAAACTTTTTTATTGATGTCATCTACATCATCATTCTTGCAGCACAAAATAGTTCTGTCCAAGAAATACTGATTAGATCTGTTGCCCAGATGAATGTCAGGATAGGCATGTTGAATCAGAGTTTCCATGGTACTTGGATGGCAGCACATGTTTTCTGGAATCTGAACTTTTCCAGCCTCATCCAAGTTAGTGCCTGCACCAATGTCCAATAGCCAAGCTGCATGAGCATCACTTTGGGGAGTTCTCTCCAAGTGCATATTCTGAGTCAAATAAAGTATTTCCACTTCTCTCCAAATGTTACTTCTGGCAATAGAAGCACCCACAATCTCCTGTCTCAAAGCTCTAGGCACAACAGGCAAAGTTTGACGAAAATCACCACCAAAGATGACTGTGATTCCAGCAAATGGTATATCTCTCCTGTTGAGAAGATCCTTGAGAAGACGATCCACAGAGGCAACAGCATGTTTGTGTTGCATAGGCACTTCATCCCATATAATTATTTTGGTGTGTTCCAACACCTGAACCATTGTTGAGTTGACATTACCATTACAATTGAAACTGTAGATGTTTTTCATACCTGATGCATTTTAGAGTTCCTTTTCACTCCTGCTATAGATGTTTCTGTGGTTGGAATGGGAATTTTGAAAGTGGAATGAGCTGTTCTTCCACCTTGAAGCAAGAGAGAAGCAATTCCAGAAGATGCCACACACAGGGCTACTTGATTCTGAGATCTGACAGCTGCAGCTATGGTGTTGCACACAAAGCAAATATAATCTTTCCTCTGTTGTTATTGACAGAGTCCATGACTGCATTGAAGACATTGGTCTGCTCTTCATTGAACCTGCCTACATTCAGAGTCACTGATTCAGCTTGTTGCACTGGATCATAATCCATCTGCTGATCCAGCAGAAAGTTATCCATAATGTCCTCCCAGGCTTGACCATCAACAGGCCCTTGAGGCAATGGCATATTTGGAAAGTCTGCCAGTGTTTTTCCAGAACTCATGACAATCTTATTCAGAAGATGTAGGCCATAGTCATAGATCTTCTCATCCACAAACTGATGATCATGGAATTGAGGTAGTCTCTGAAGCCTTTGTCTCAAGTCATCACAGATGTGCTCCTTGTATCTGTCCTACAGAATTTCAGGAGATACTGGAAAACAACTGAGAAGAATTACTGCAAACAATGATCTCAAAGCAGACCCAGTCTGCATGTGTGATGCCTCTCTGAGACACTGATTCCATTCTCTGTCATCCTCAAGCAACCCTCTGGCCTCACAGGCAGCCTTGTAAGTGTGATGAAGAACATTATTGAATTTCTTCAAGTCATTAAAAGACTTTGCCCCAGCAACCACTGTCAGAAGCATTCTCAGGTAAAACCTTTCTCCTGGAGATGGAGAGGCAAAGTACATCCTCCCAATAGCTGGAGGATGTTTGCCAACCCTGGCTTTCCATGCATGAGCTGTCTTGTCATACCAATATTTCTTTGGAAAGTCCTGGTAGAGTATGGTTCCTGCTGCAGGATCCACTTCATTAATCTCAAACCAAGCAGTCAGAGCTGTGTGCTTTACACGACCCCTCTCAACAACCTCATCCAGCATGTCATCCTCATTAAAGTACACCAATTGTTGATCCTTCTCATGGACTGGCAATCTTGTCACAGATGGAAACTCCTTGTGCATGTTGAACTCAAAGATGTGCCAACAGGACTCTGCAGCAGAGATATATCTAGAGTCAAGATACTCCTTGATCTCATTCCTGTTCTGACCTCTGCCAACCTCCAGAGTGGTTCTGTCATGTCCCTTGTAGATGTATTTGTGGATATATTTGACTGCTTGCACAGAAGCACAAACTTCCACATTGATATGGCAGTTGTACTTTGCAGATAAATAAGGGTTGTAGGGAACAACATCCTTGTTATCATATCTGTGGCCATGCTTAAAAAAGATCCCATTGTCAGGTCTAGCATACTTGGGATAGCCATCTTCACCAAAATGAGTGGTTGGACAATATTCCTTGGGGAATTGCTTTGAACATCTCCCATTAACCATGCATTTGGCATGAGGGAGTTCAGCACCACATGGACCATGAACCATGTTCTTGGTAATGACTTCATATAGAACAGGCTGAGTGACTTGATCAGGAATCTGAGCACAGACAATGGAATCCACATCAGCAGCATTTCTTATCTTGTCATTAGGATGAAGAAACACCAAAAGGTGCATATGAGGAAGACCCCTCTTCTGGAACTCAATGGTGTAAACCATTGCAGCTGTTCTGCCAAAAAGGCCCTTTTTGATTTCCTTGTAAAGGGCAGCTCTTTTTCCCTCAAAGACTCTTGACATGATGTCAGGTCGATCTCCAGCAGTCTGAGGCTTGCCATGGGGCCCTGCTTCTTTCAACAAAGCATCCTTCACTTCTTGCCAATTGGGATTGGCAGTCATAGTGATAAAGAGGTCTGGCTTTTTGAAGGCTCTACAAATGGCCATGGAATCCTGAAACAGTTGAAGCATATGTCTCTCACTTCCAATGTGAGTTGCAGGCAGGATAACTCTTTGACCCTGATTTCCCATATTTCCCATATTACCATCTCCACCCCTATCACCCATTGCAGCATCTCTGAGCCCCTGGTATACATCAGCTCTGAGCTCCTTTTGATGAGTTCTTGCCCAGTTTAAAGAACTTTGCTCAGCAGAGGCCCAAGCATCAACAATATACTGCTGAAACAATTTACCACCTCTGAAAAGAGGAGGCTGGTTGTCCAAGTCACCTGGTCTGACATGGAGTCTATATGCATAGTAACACCTCTGAGACACATTTTTACTCCTACCTCTGGCATTAGGTCTAGCCTGCATTGGAATGTTTATATGCCACCCATCTTCACCATATGGAAATAGCAAAACATAATGCAATGGTGAATATGCAGGATTCAGATGACTAATGCGATGCAAGCCACCACCTTGGAGGTGCAAGACAATGTCTCTGTGATTAGAGACCTCCTCAGATCCATCTCCTGGAATGACTGCTGCAATTTCATCAGCAGTTGGCAAATTGTGTCACCTTCTGTCCTGGCTTCTATCCATCCTCAATAACACTTGAATATTCTGTCTCTGAATGACAGGTGTTTCAGCCATAATCTGATGGGCTGACTTGTACAGGCCAACATAAGGATGAGTTTGGAGAACCATGGCTTGCAACTCAGTCATTATAGCAACATGCAACTGAGGGTTATTTGCCATCCTCATGTTGACTTGCATTTCAGCACTATCATGGATGTAAATCTGTGCATACCACTCTGGCTGATTTTCTTCTGGATGCAGAGCTCCTGAATGGTGATGCAATTCACCATGAATACGAAAGGAATAAGGCCCAGGAGCATTGGTGACAGCATGATCTATTTTGACACCTAAAGAGGTGAATGCAAAGGCAGAATTATACTGATGGATATCTTTCCTGAATGCCTTTGAATGGGGTGAAATGCCACAGAGCAGATCTCTAAGGAACCTTGGTGGTTCTCTTAGTGCAGGCAATTGAATCTGGCCTTGCAAACAGCAGCTACCAAACTTTGGATTTCTTGCAGTTGAAGCAGACAGCTTCTCAAAATCCCAATGCAAGGCATTACAATGAGAACAAATGACATTAATTGGACCCAGACCATGAATTTCATTTGGCTGAAGATCTATATTTGGTCTCCTGCCTCTGGGAAGATTTCTGGGATCTCTTGGAGGATCTTCAGGAATATCGTTCTGCTGGTTCTGCATATCTCTCCTGATTTGGTTTTCAAACCTCCTGTTCTCTCCATAAATATCACCTTCTTGCTGTTGTTGTTGCTCATTGACAGGCACAGCCAAAGCCTGGGCAATTGCATCATCCAATCTTTGCCAATCATCAGGGTTCATATCATCAATGTCAATGTCATTTATCTCAGGATCAAGCTCTCTTGCATGTTCATCTCTCCATTGATCCTGAATGAGATTTCTGACTTGGGCATTGTTTGCAGGTAGAGGTGCATACTCCAAACCCAGTGCTTCACGCAGAAGCTCCTTATACTCATGTTGTCTTTGGGCTTCCAGAGCTAATTGCCTTTGAATCTCTGCTTGCCTTTGCAGCTCAGCCAATCCTCTCTGTCTTTGCTGTCCAGCTGCCAGATCTCTTTGTCTCTGCTCATCAACCATCTGAGCCTGCCTAAGTTGTATTTCTTGATGAGCAAGCTGTCTCTGACTTTGCTCATCATTCATAGTTGCAGCCTGTGTGTGCCCAATCTCCCTCTCCCTTTGCTCCTGCAACTGTTGCAAAAGCACAATTCGTCTCTCCCTGGCCTGTGCAGCTTCCAAAGCTTGGACTCTAAGCCTCTCTTGTACCTGAGCCACCAAAACAGCTTGTCTATGAGTTTCAGCATGCTCTCTGTGAGCAATTTGTCCTCTGTGGACATTATTCAGGTTGACATTATTAGCATGAGGTCCAGATAAAACAGCTCTTGGTCCAGAAATGTGTGTGGCTCTGCCTCTGCCTCTGCCTCTTCTAGCAGGTATAGGTGTTAGCAGCCATATCTCTCCGTCCAACCACAGGTCTACTTTGAATCCCAGCAACATGGACAGGAGCAGGAACTGCTGGGATAGGAAATAGCATAGGAGCATCTATATGCTCAGGTATCTGCACTTCTGGGATCTGAGCAGCAAGATTTGCTCCAAAATTGGGCTGTTCAATGCCCTGAGGTAACACAGGCTGTCTGAGAAGCCTAGCCTGCCTTCTACGATCATCTGGATCTGTCATATGCTCAATCTGATGCATCCTAGATGCAGCTCTTGTATTTTGATGCTCATCTTCAGGAGTAGTAGGCCTAGACCTATATCCAACACATGATATCAACACTGTACATGAAAAATGAGGTTGCTGAATGCTCTTACATAGTTAAAGAATAAGTGACTGGAGGGGAAAAAGAGTTTATCAATGGTTTTGCATTTATTTTCACAATAATCACTCACTTGATCAGTCAGGTAACAAATTTGACTTTGTGAATAAATGTTATGGTTGATTTTGCAAGTGACTGGAGGGGTAAAAGGATTTATCAAAGATTTTGGGTTAATTTTTATATAACAATAATAACAATCACTCACTGGCTCAGTCAGGGAATGAATTTGGCTTCAAGAATAGTGTTAAAGTTGACCACAATCAACCCAGTGTGTTTACTAAAGCCTTATCAGTTCCATCTGTTATGAAAACAGCAAAGTGACCATGCATGGATCAAAAATATGCAATTACTACACCAATAAAATTAGATAAGGGTTTCCCAAGGCATCAAACAGTTTACTCACATTTCTTTGATTTTTCCTTGGATTTTAATCACTGTATGACCCCTTGAATAGCAGGCTAAGGCCTTATCAGCCCAATCATAAGCCTTATCTGCAAAATTGTCATACATATAACTAAAGTACTGTGCCAAACACATTATATAACAGTCATAGAGACAATCACAATTTTCCCTACATTTTTTTGTCTTTACGTGTGTCTGTGTGTGGAGGGAAAGGTAGAAAGAGTGTTTGATCAAAGTCTGATCTCTTAAGCAAGCTCGGGTCTTTGTTTACTACAAACAACAGAGTCTGCTTACAAATGCTTAGTCAATTTATTAGTCAGGCTGACCAATCTTATGTCAGCCTTAAGTAAGAATTGGTCAGCGCTTATTCAGCCTGTGCCTTTCCCATGCATTGTTCCATTCTATATAGATTAACAAGTACTACAACAAATTTGATGACAAACCAGTGTATATCCTTTCCCTTGGTACATGATAATCAATCTGAAGATTTCATTCTGATCCTTTCTACAGTCCTTCATCCCTACTATAAATTAGCATATATCAAGATGGCATGGGGAGGTCCTGAAGACCAGGCACAAGAATGTGCAGCAGGCAATGTTAACACAAAGGACTGGCATGACAAAGCACTCAAGGTTGTAGAAAAAGCCATGGCCAGTTATTGGCAAGAGCCCCAGCTGGCAGATAAAGACTTGGAGGGTACTGGAAACACTACTGGTAGTGATAAGCATGCTGACACTCATGCCCAACCCCTTGAGTCTGAGTTTGATTGCCATTGTCACCAGCTCATCAAACAGTCCTCCCCAGGTTGTGGTGCCAATGGATGGGCCTCAGAATTACACCATTACCTTGGTGATCTGCCAGCAGACGTGGATAAGCAAACAGATATTATTCAGTGGTGGCAGGTGTGTGATTTGTTGATTGCTACTTAAAGTTCTAATTCTAAATATGGTATCAGAACCATGCAAACAAATATCCAACCCTTGCACGCATCGCCAAAGATGTCTGTGCTATTCCAGCTACTTCCATCCCATGTGAATGACTCTTTTCAAATGGAGCAGAGATCGCAACTGATCAGCGCAATTGACTCGGCACAGAACAGTTTGAGCAACTTCAAGTCCTCAAGCATGTGTGGCATCACAAAATCATTGATCAAGCGACGTTCAATTCCACTTTCATCAAAGAGATTCCTTTAGATTGCTTCAAGGACTGTCTCGTTTGGGATGACAAACAGGCTAATCTCGAAGGCAAGCATAGCATGTAGTACTGTCAGTCTGTCCACAGTGTAGTCATGCTGTTTTTTTGTCTTTGTCTTTTCATTTCATTTTTTGATTCATGATTAAGTACATTGTATCTACTATAATCAGAGTCCAATACTGTTATGATGACGAGTTGTCGTCCAATCTAATCAATGACGTAATGCCACGAGGATTGTCCGAGACAATAACAATGAAGAGTCTGGCGAAACGCGAAAATACAGCCAGCAAAATGCAGGCCAAAAGAAGAAGCAGGAGGAAGAGAACACCACCGGTGACTATGAGGTGGAAAAAAACTGATAGTCGAATCCAACCGACGAGGACGTGGTCAGCTAGAATATTTGGTGAAATGGAAAAAATTACCTGCTCGAAGAAGCTTCGTGGGAACCGCACGGAATTGCCACCATTGCCAGAGGAGGTCGACGATTTCATCGACTCAACCGGGAGCGCTGAGAAACTCCATGGACAAGAAACTATCATTCACGCGCGTATTTAAACTACATGCAACCACCGGTGTCTAAAAAATTATATGGGTGGGAAGACGGAAAATTTGAAATGCGAATACCTGAAAAGCTAGACGT
>JAENRT010000032.1:28276-52961 GCA_032173475.1 Amanita phalloides | reverse complement strand
CGATGAGCTAGACAGCGCAAGTCCGACGAAGGAGACTCAGGCTTGAGACGAGTGAAGCGGATGAGAGTGCTTGAACAACGACTTGACAATCTCACCAGAACTTAGAGTCCCAGAGATGTTAACTTGTGTATTACAAGCTAAGTCGAACTTAAGGTTCGACCTAAGACAAACTCTCGTATTTATACGTAAACTACTGTCTGTAAAAGGTAGTGAACGTGTTAGAGAATGATATCATAGCCTATGAGATCATAATGCGTCATTAGTGATAATCATAGGACGCTCATAGAAACGAAACGATGGTAAGCATTTCATAGATGAAAAGGGTCACGCTTATGACGGGTGACATTGCATAATCATAGAGGAGATGTGGCGATGCCATAGATAGTCAGGAAAGGAGGCTGCACATAGAAATAAAATGTTCGCATAGGTTGTAACACTAGCTCTCCTTTAGAGAACTTGTCCACAAGTACTAATCCGATATTAATCACAAAGTGAAAACGAAGTCAAGGGCTTACTCGACATTATTAAATTCGGTTTCGCTCCACCAGCTGGTTTCCCGAGGCGGAATCTCTCGTCATCGTATCTGGGCGATTTCGGATTAAACCCAAGCACGGCGTTCGTCGTCATTATCAAGGTGACTGTTCCAGGGCCGGGTCCCTTGATAATCCTTGGCGTTTCGCGTGTGGTTTTGTGGCGAAGTAGGCAGGTGGCGCGAAGGCCGGGAAGGCCGGTTCTGCAGTTCGGCGCGGATCCGCCTGATTGGTCCAGGGGTTGATCCGCATCAAACGTTCGTTGCTAATAGGTCTAGGGAGGATTGCTCGAACTAGAACATTGCTGTGATGTCAGGTGTCCTCCCGGAATTGCAGATCATGCACTGAGGGCGACGTGGTTGCTTCATGGTCGCTGTGGCGGTGTGGGCGCGTTCCTCTTTGTCTAGGCGAGTAATGGGATATAACTGATGTGAAGACGATCGGGGGATTAATGGGTATATCGGAGACGTGATCCTTCTGGTCGTCCCTGTTGCGAAGAGGGTCCTCGTCATAAGCGCACAGTAGAGTTGAGTTCAGCAAGAGTCTGAACTACTACTTGCGTTCCATTCCCATTAAGGATAGTGCGCGCGTCGGCAAATCGTTCTCGGTGGAATTTATCGTTTACCAAACTAGACGCGGCTAGGTCTTGTTGCTTCTTCAATTTGTCCAAGATGTCCCGCATCCGATCTTGAATTCATCTGAGATGTTGATAATCTCATGTCGATTAGAACCCAGTAAATGGTTGAACCAGAATTGATCTTGATCAAGTTCCGACATCATTGATTTGGGAGGATACGTATACGTTAGCTCGAACGAGCTTGATGCGCCAATGATGTATCGTTCAATGTCGGTATTAATAGCGTGCGGAGAGGATCCAGGGCAAGTTGATCGAGATGATCTGATGACTCGGTGAGATTCCCACACTAGGTGGTTGATGTTGATGAAAGTTTCGACGAGGTGAGTACAAATCGAAGTTGTATACGCGATTGGCGATCTGTCTGATGGCGATGGCGTGTGGTTCGCTGGAAAGTATTCTCCAGACTTGTGCAAGACGAACAATGATTGCTTGATCCAGTTTGAATCCGGGCGAAGCGCAGGTCTCCTAATCGACCAATGATTTGTGGATAGGTAGCACAAGAGACAAACGCTCCTGAAAATCCATGAGTTCCTCGAGTTGGAACGGTTCGTGGCCTCCAGCTCCGTCTGATGTAAAATATTCTTCTGCTACTGCTGGTAGCTTGCTGCATCTGCTGGAACTGTTCGGCCATCTTCGGTACCATCGAAGCGTCCGATGGAAGTGTCCCTGACTACTCTCAGGCTACCACATGACTAGAGTCTGATCTCGTAATTCTGTTGTACGTCTCTCCGCATGGCGAGAGAGAGATTGGGCTGGTGGTGTGAGGTGGGCGTCGTGTAACGGACTACGAGGTCATTGTCTGGATATTGTGACTCCGCACCGATGTCATTAGGGTCGAAGTCGGAAGGGTGTCATCGCGTGGATCAATAAGCCTGGGGGTGTAGCGTGAGCCTAGCATTAAAGGGTTAAGGATCGTCCTTGCTCATCGACTGCATGTAGGTGGAGTAGAATGTGCGCAATGGGCGAGGAAGACGAGAAAGACATATAGTTCGTTTGTTAGCCGATGCACAGATTGCTGGGCTAAGGAGTCATCTTCTGCTTTTTATATGTCTCTAGAAGTTTCTTCGCATTGTCAGTTGCTCAGTCCCAAGTGTTATGTGACGTCATAACCTTTCCATTTGACGAAGATATTGATACGAGTTCCTTTCTTGCGATGCGTGATGATCGCTCAACTTCATACCTCTCTTGTCCATTGATGAAGGTCAGGTGGTGGTCTCGTTTCATTGTCCATGTGCATCGTTTCTTGTAGGGCATAAGGAGTGCTGCATGAAATACTGATGAATTGCCATTGGCTTGGTAATTTTAGTCGTATGTCACTGTCCTAGAACTTTTCTATAGAGAACGCGTCTTTCCCGTTTAGGGCGAGTTTTCATGTTTCATATGGTATCCGGAGATTTCTGGAATCTAACCATACTTTGTCACCTTCTGAAGGCTTAGAGTGGCGCATAGTGCGTTGCCATCATTTTAGACGTGCCAGTTCGTGTGCAGCTAGTGCTTCTTCTCTTGCTTTGTGTAGCTGTTTATATGGGCATCTCAGCAGGTGCATCGTGGCTTTTACTACTGCTGGTTTGCACTGGGTCGTTCCATAACATAAGGGTGAAACGGCTGTTGTTCACTCTTGAGGGTTCGTTGATTATGCTGCAAAGTTCGGCAATGGTTAGAATTCTGTCCAGTTCTCACGTCATAGGCGCAGAATATTCGGAGATAGATTTCAGTTCCTGATTAGCGCGTTCAGACTGTACCATCATTCGCGAGAAAATTGCTTGTGCTCAGCGATGCTTGATCTGAGCGCGCTTGTTGTATCTCCTTGAAGACCTTTGCTGAATGGCCACGATCTAGATCATACGTCAGGAGACCAAAAGTGTTTAATACTTCTCTTATGTATACTGCCTGTTTCTCGCGGTAATTGTTTATGGCAAGCGTTATAGAACTACCCCTTTGTAAGCCTGACGCCACGACAAGAATAGAATCATAACCGTCCAAAGGGCAATCGAGGATAAATCCATATTATCTGTTGAAAAGGCCGTGGGCGGTGAAATGATACGGGTTCAAAGCGCGGCAGTAGGAGAGTATTTGGCTTCATCTTGGCATGTCCACAGCCATCGTATATTTCTTTAATAACCACGTCATTCAGCCACCAATACCTGCTTTAAGAGACGAGTGTTTTAAAGAGCCAGGTTCCTGCGCTTGGACGATTCATGCGTATCTTGATGATGTCTCAATCGAGCATCGTAGATCGTCAGCACATAGGTGATGCTTTTGTATAATAATAGATCTCTTCAAATTCCAGTCGCAGCATATTCTTCTAAATGGAGTGCGATTTTGCCAAGCACTTTTATGTTAACAAACGTAGCTCAGTGCATTGCTATTATAAATCCTTCGCGAATCTAGTGAGACGCATGAGATGATCATAGTTCGGGGACATAGTGACTTTTTCTGTCTCTCTTCTCCTGCAGCGTGCATCAGGCGGCGGATAGGGCGTCGCTGTGTCGTTTTGCCGCCATGGTACATGTTTATTCGAGATTAATCTTGAATAATTATTCCACCACCGAGCTTGTCTGCGTCAAGCGTTCGCGCGGAGCGCCGGTAATAGTTAAGTTTATGATCGCCATCGAACAGCTAATGTATGGGGTGCCAAGGAGGAGTATCCCATCTTCGAGTGCGCGAATAATAGCATAGATTCTCTTCATAGATTGCCAATTGCGTTCTTTGGCAGTTAATGCGTGAGAGAGGTATCCACAGCCGTGTAATTGTCCGTGCTAACCGCTTGAGTAGGTAGCAACCTATAGCCCATTTGGAAGCATCGGTTTCCAAAATAAACGTTTATGTAGCACTGGCATAGCTAAGCAGGGCGTCATAAATTGTTCTTTAGGAGTGAATGACACTTGGCATTCTGCTGACCAGCCCAAATTTTGTTCTTTTGTTAAGTCGTGCAAGGGTTGCGAGTTGGTGCGAAATGAGCGATATAAAACGCCGTAATAATTGCCAAAACCTAAAAATGAGCGACTTGTGTTAACCGTAGAGAATGGCCAATCCCTAATTCCGCTACATTTATCGGATTCCATTTGACTGTATTGTGCGGATACAATCATGCCAAGAATATCCACTTCTTCCTGGGCGAATTTACATTTTCCAATTTAGAAAAAGATCGATGTTGTAGGGCGCTTCCAGAACGCGTTTAGTTTGTGACTCGAGAAGTTCTTCTTTTTGTGCTGCACAAATCAGATGTCATCCATGTAGATGACCACAAACCATCCTTCATCAATCATGTCTCTGAAATAATCGTTCCATCAATTGCATTGAAACGTTGCATGGCTGGCGAGCTTTCGAGCTCCAAAGAACCATTACTGTTGCGTTCAAACAATCCTCTGTTCGGTAATGAAAGCGGCTTTCCATCATCGCCTTCTTTGATCCGGACATTGTTGTATCCCCATCGAGATCAAGTTTCATAAAGTAGCTGCCTCCTTTAACTGATCATGAATCGGCAGATCAGGGTTAAAGGATAGAATTTGGTAGTCCATTCTTTACGTACCATAGTCTGACACGCGTCTCAGGGCTTTACCATCCCTTTTTAGGGACAAAAGAAGAAGGGCGATGCTTGTGCGCATTTGAATTGTTGATATACCTTTGCAGTTGTTTCTTAATCCATTCGTCCTAGCGAATTCTGCTTTCTAATGGGACAGATGTAGATCTTTTGATTCGAGGGATGAATCCTCTTTTATTTCGATGCGTATCAAAAACATGGTCTTGCTCGGGAAAACTTCTGACGCTCTTTTTTCGAAATACAAATTGGCAAAAATGGAAAGGAAATTGCCGAGAAGCGGAATGAACGGATCCTGATCATGTGGAACCCGATCCTTGAAGAGGGGGTTATGTTACGATTTCTTTATTTTTCTATTTCCTTAATTACATAAGACGCAGCCACAGGAGGGTTATGTCAGTGACAGTAGGATGGCTGAGTCATTGGAAGTCAGGAGGGAAGGATCACATGATTGACTCATGGGGAACATGAGGACAAAGGTATATAAGGAGTGGTTAGTAGGTAGTGCTCCTTAGCCTTACGATTGTTTGTGTCATACCACACAGCAACTAAGCTCTTCTCTTCTCTCTCTCACTCAAACCTTGAGGTTGTGTTGGAACACCCTTCTAACAAAATTCCCTGACAGCACTTCAAAAAATTTCTAGCTAAGTCTGGAACAATTGTATATGACTGCCACTAAGAAGCAACCTACATCTAGGCAAGGAATGGCTAGTCTGTCCCCCCTGCTGGTCTGTGTGTACCATGGAATAATGTCCAAGCAGCACAACCCTGCTTACTGACTACAAATTCCAGAGTTCCATGGAAAGACAGGACGAAGACCCATATAATGGTATAATTGCTTAATTATTCATGGCCAATAGGGGGGTGATGAAGCCTTTTGACTGGGGGATGGGGCAGAACCTGCTCCAGTCTTTATCTGTCTGAGACAGCCCTAAACACAGAGGATGTTGATAGGCAGTATCCACAAACTGCCCCAGACATCAAGTCCATAGGACATGTCCAGATTATGGTTTTTGTAATACCGGGGTAACACAGAAACCCAGGGTTGGTGAGATGAACCACACTGAGTATTATTCTTGTGCTTCTCCAAGTGGGGACCGGAGTTGTTCAAACTCCATTCCAGCTCTTTGTTTGGTGAGCTCCAAGGTTATGTTAGCCTACTTAAACATGTAGTAGATACCCGATAAAACTACAGCTATGGGCGCTACTAACAAACCTGATTACCTTTTGATAGATGTACCAAAAGTGGATTTCCAGAGTTCTAGAAGTCTGAGATGGAGCTCCCAGAATTCCTGCCAGGGGCTGTGACAGCAATGTTGCCCTTCCTTGTCCTTGAGACAAGGTGCCTAGGGTCAAAGCCATCAGGTCTGTGAGCAGACAGGGCCCATAACCTGTTGAAGCATCATGGTGACAGGCACAGCAGAATAGTAGGAGCTAAGTAAGTGTTCCACTTACTTGTAGCTGTAGCTGGATCTCTTGGAGTAAAGAGGATGTAGATTCACATCTACCTACACAGGTTTATATACATCTAATCTACAGAGTTGTGGTCTGGAGTTCCATTCTATAAATAGCACAGACTGTGGATTTCTATTGTGCTTTATCATCCAACAGTCATGGGACTGTCAGTTGCTGTGTGAAGCACAGCAATGCACAGTCATGCACATGGTGCACTATTGTCTGAGCATGACAGATGTCAAACTCTATAATATCTGTCCAACTCTATAATATCTGTCAAGATATAAATAGAGTGAACTCTATAATAATGTCCACAAGTGTAAACTGGAGTTCCATGGACATTATTGAGAGGTCTGAAATGTTATTCCCATGATCAGAGTTGTGTGGAGACAACTCCAGAACTCCAGACTTACAGTATGGAGTTCCAGATGCAAGTCCTTCTTAAATACCAGACTTGGTAGGAATTCAACACAAACTTGACTCCTTTAGCAGTAATACAAGCTGTCCTCACATGATGGACAGCACATTATATGGCCTATTGCCACCTCCTTGAGTTGCATCAAGCACTGGAAAGTTTTATAGCCAATGATGCTATGCAGTTCAGGGATGAAGATAAGACCATGGTGACAGGTGATGTGAAAGCAAAGCAAAAAGCATGTCAAATGGTCAAAATTATAAAAGACCCACTATTCTGGCATGCTCTTGCATGGTTGGTTGTCTATACAATTTACCCATTCTTGATTTGATTCATTGTTTCAGCATGAAATGTCATCTTGAGCCACTTGCAATTGCAACTAACATCACACAGGCATCATTCTGCCACCTTGATCAGGTACTCATGACATTCAGCCACCTTGTAATGCAATATCAGTCTATGACTGACAGAGAAGATGCTGAGGGCTGCAGGGCCATTATTGAGAGTATTGAGGCATGCTGGGCAACTGCAGACCAAGAGATCTTCATTGCTGCTGTTGTTCTCAACCCATTCTACCAAAAAAGCACACCATTTGCACCACTCCAATTCCTGACAAATGCTGGAATTCATTCCATGCTTGAGCATCTTTGGCAATGCTTTTACGAGAAAGATCCTCCACCTGAATTCCACCTGCAAATCACAGATTACTTACATGGTACTGGTCAATTCAGTGATCTCATGTCATCTTGTGGGAGAGCCCAAGTAGTGGCAAACAGAGAGGTACCAATCTCATACCAGTCTGAGGATAGACCCCCTCTGATCACTGGATATGTTGACAGTCCAAAACCCCCAATCCTGTCATCCTCTATGATGAATTCTGCTTCATTGGCCAAGAACCTCCACCTTTCATCCATCTGGCCAAGCATGTCCTCTCCATTTCAGCCAATTTGGCATCCTGTGAAAGGCTTTTCAGCATCTTCAGTAATATATTGACCAAGCTATGGAACCGCTGAAACGGTATAAGTGAGGCCAACTTGGGGTGTTGTTCAGCCAAAGGGGCTGCTATGGTCAACCAAAGTGGTGCTGAGGTGCGAGATGGCACCAAGATGAGGTGGATAAATGAGGGGAATGATGACAAGTCACCAAGCGGTGTGGAACAAATGCAAAGAAATAGACACAGACAATGGGGGATAGATTGCATACCAAACTATGAACAAAGAAGGGTATTTATGCTATCTACCACAAGGCTTACCTGCAACGAAGCTCCTGCACCAAGTCCTGTGGTCCATGTGCATCCTATTGTCCTTTGCCAAGTCGAATATGGCTCATATGGTGGGGTTGTCCCTTGGCTGTCATTCTGATGCATGTTGGCATGAAGGTTTGATGCCTCAGCAATACCTGATGTGCTGACAGCACTGTGGATTGGCTGCTCAGTCCATTTGGCTCTCGGTTCCAATGTAGCTGGAACTGGCACATTACATCTCCGGGGTACTTTTGATGCTGACCCCCTGGTCAGGTCCGAGGTGATAAGTCGGCAATAGCAATAGATAGGGAGTGGTGGGTGGGTTCTTCCTTTCTCTGTTCTGTCATGTCTACAGTCTCGCCACAGGTTGCTGGTGATGATGATAGCATTGTCCAGCTCACAATTCAGCAACTGAAGGTTCATTCACATAGTTTTAGTCATCAGTTGTTGGAGGTGCCCAGCGAGCCAGTTATGGAGGAGAGTGCGCCTAATGTTCATGTGTGGTTGGGGCTTGCCCAGGATGATGTGGTGCATTATATGATGAACTTTGTTGCCATTGCTGACCTTGTTGCAGGAACAGATTCATATGCTCACCAAAGAGTTAGAGCATGAGGGTGTGGATCCGCAGATGCCATCCGTCATGTGTGATGGTCTTCAACAATACGATCAGTTGAGCAAGGCCCTGCAGGAGGTAGGTGTGGCAGCTAATGTGGCTGCTGCAAGCATGGCATGGTCGTTGTCTGGTACCAGCCTCCATCTGGAAGATTCTGCAAGTGTGGTCACCATCAGTTCATCAATGTCCAGCAGTTTGCTGGGTAGTGCAACACATTCTGCAGTTGTCATGGGTGTGCCCACATCATCCTCATTAGGGGAAACTCGTATTACTGCGGAGGATCCAATCACCAGGCAGCCCATCACTAAGAAGTGTGTGTCTGCTCATCCCATTCCACTGCCAAGTGCTCCATTGACAGCTGCTGGCCAGGTTTGTTCATTCTTGATTACATGAGGGTTCCTGCATTGATCCTGGATATGCAGTGGTGCATTAAGTGCACTCAGGACAATAGAACCTGTGTGGTAACGGTGGGGCACTCCTCCTGTGACTCCTGCCATGGCCAGAAGGTTAAGTGTTCTTTGGCATCTGGGCTGAGGGGGTCAGTTGGGGCTCCATCAGCTGCTTCGAGTGTAACAAGTTCGTTGGCACAGGGCATGGAGTCCATTATGGTTACCAGGAAGGCACCTGTTACACCGTCACATGGCGATAAACAGAAGGTGGAGGCCAGAAACAGTCCCAAGGAGCAACCACTGGATACCCATAGCAAGGGAAATTTGAAGGAGGCTGCCACCAGGTTTGAGCCATTAGCAAGAAGTGGAGTGGTTGTTTCGAAGGTTGCGCTTGTTGAGGGGTTGTCAAGGGATATGGGGCTGCCAATGTGGGCTCCTGCTGAGTTTGGCAGGTGCATGGGCATGCTCAAGCAGCAAGTGACAACCCTCAACTCCTTCTATGTGCAATCAATGGACAACTTATGGCGATTGATGGAGGACCTTCGTGAGGATATAATGCATGTAGGTGTGGGAGCAGGCAGCTCAATGGTGGTTCCAAAGGGCAAGGACAAGGGCAGCAACAAGTAGGCAGCTTGTGGACTCGGTGGGTGCTTGGAACATCACAGGGGCCTAGAAAATTACAAAATGAGTGTATAGTATGATGTACTTTAGTGAGTGGAATGGAATGTGCGTAGTTCTCAGAACATATCAGAGGGAAGGCTCAGAGTCATCATGAGCCTCCATGAGCATCTTGTCAATAAAACCATCACTGTCACTGTTGGCGAGGGAGGTTTCTTCAGACAGCTCATGCATCATCATGTACAGCTCCTCATCAGATCTATTAAGCAACTGTGAAAGTCTCTCACTGGGTGTAACACTACTACAAGAATGGTAAGGGATCAGGTGCTTGGCAGCGTACCATAGCCATGAAAGGGTTCCATCCATCTCGGTGAGTATGTATGATCCTCCTTCTGTCTTCTGGATGATGACCATCAGTCCAAGGTATTGCGGTTTTGTTTTGCAATTGAGTTCCATGTCGATCCTGTTGTTGTGGACCAGTATTAAGTTGCCTCTACTAAACGTGAAGTTCCTGATTGTATGCCAGAAGCACTGTTCCAACTTCTTGGTGGCATCAAGGTGAGTCTTGTAGACCTTGTCTCAAATGGTTCTGAGATCCTTGGGTCACTTCTGCAGCTGCCAGGCTTGGTAGGCTATGAGGTCCTGCGTGGTGGTTTCAGCGCTGATTGGCAGGCAAAGGTATGTAGCTTTGGTGATGTCAAGTGGCAGAATCAGTTCTGTGCCATGTGTGATGTAGTATGGACTGTATCTGGTTGATGGATGGATGATAGCAACCCATTTGGCCCAGAATACTGATGGTGTGACTTGACTCCACTTGGGAGCTTTGACAAGTGACTCGCGTACATCTCGGTGTCTGTGCTCAACTATACCATTGGCCTGTGAATTGTATGGTGAAATCTGGATGTGATTGATGCCATATCAGTGGTGGAGGAATTTGAGCGTGGCTACATAAGGTGTTCCAATGTTGGTGACAATGCGAGCAATCTGCTTGTTGATCCTTGGCAACTTCTCAGAGGTGTTGGCAGTGGTTCTGTATGTTGCTGCGATAGGCTGGGGCCTGAAGGTCCAGTTGGTGGCTTTGATGCAGAATGTGTTGGCCTCATCAACTTATAACAAACTGCATATCACTGACTAGTAATCAGCATAAGGAGGATGAAGATACTTCCATGGGGAGCCCAACTGAAGATGAAGATCAAATAAGCCCTCCCACACCTGCACAAAGACCTAGGGCTGGGACCTCACAGTATGCCCCACATTGGGTGATACTGAGCTCTAGGAGCTCCTCATCTCCCCTTCTTTCATCTGATGATGAAAGTGAAGGTCTTGACTTTGACACATGACATGTGAAATCAAGGGCCATCAAAGTACATACATTAGCCTCAACCTCCAAAAAGATTGTGGTGGCCAAACAGAAGTTTGCAAACTTCAGGGCATAAGAACAGAAGGCAGGGGAAAAAGACAATTTTACCCAGCCAGATACAAGATATAATAGATCTCACAAAAGAATTGGTGAGTTATATTTTCATTGAATTTGATATGTGACAATATCTGGACACTCCAAATTTCAGGTTGAGCCTGAGCAGCCCTCAATACAGGATACCCAAATTCAGAGGCACAATTTGGAGGAATTACATTTGTATGAGGGAAACTGGGACACTTTTCACCTGTACAAGCCCTCACTTGGTGTAAGTTGATTTTCCCCTTCATATAATTATATTATTGACTAAAGGTAAAATTCAATCAGTCACATGCAGATGGACAATTTTTTGAAGGCAGTTTGGCCAGGCTGCAATGCCCAAGAGTCAGTAGAGTATGGCTTTGTTATAATTCAACAAGCAAGAATTCAGAGCCAAGTCACCAGAGGAAATTCAGGATATTTTGGTGACAGAAGCATTGGTGGTGAAAAGGAATGGAGCACAATGGGATCAATTTTGATAGAAGAGGGTTAGAGAGGCTGGGCAGTTTAGATGCTGTCAGAACAATTCAAGGTAAGATGATTTCCATTAACAATGATGGCCATGTACTGATTAGTGATAGACCTATCAATTGAGCCAGATGAAGATGGGTTAGCCTGCAGAGTCACAACAGGCGCATTGAGGAACATGTTGTTGCATTCCAACCTTACCCAAGGTCAAATCCTGAATGCTCTAGAGTTCCCCAGCCCAAGTAGCTGTACAGAGCCATCACATCATGTTTCCAGTGATTCTGTGGCTTGGATCCACACCATGGACAAGCCATACTGCAGAAAGGACTCCAATGACTCTGAGAGGCCAAATTATGATATCAGATGGGGTTTGGCAGCAACAGCTGGTGCCATCAGCTATTGGCATGTGGATGCCAATGGATTTGGAACATATATAGATGTCCAAACAGGCAAAAAGTGGTGGGTCATTGCAAGGGAAAAGAGAGGGGAGCAATCCTTTGCTTCCAAAAACCAGTATTCCACATTTGACCCACAGGAAATCAACTCAAACCTGTGGGAGGTTCATGCTGTCATGCTGTCACCTGGTGATAGACTGGAAGTAATGGATGGTCATTTTACCCATCTTCTGCTAATTGGTGTGCTAGTTACATGAGGCCCCATACACCACACTGTAGAGCACAGCATTTGCTTTGGGGGACATTTCTACAGTTCAGGAACATAAAGGAGACCTGCATAGGTCTTCTGCAGACATTTGTTGGTTCCCAGCTGCTGACAAACTCAGACAGCAGGAAAAGCTGGAAGCTGTTCCACAGAATGGTCCTGTATTACCACAAGGTCTTGGTGGAACAGTGGGATGATGAAGGTGAGTCTTCATTATTCCTTGCAGATGTGGACAAGGCACATGTGCCAGACATTACCAAACAACATGGTCTCATAGGTTTGGTCCTATTTTGTGTGGTTTTGGAGCTCTCAAATGTCCTCCATCCTGGTTCATATGATGAACTTTGCCCAATGAAGAAATTGGAGTGAGTCCTTCTTATTGATTCCAGAAAACACTCCAGGCTTCTCATGACATGGCTCAAGGAGTCCTGGCATGTGACATTGGCTCCAACTTCTACTGTGGCAACACCTATTACTGTGGATGTTTTTGAGGTTCTTCTTTGGCAGGTGGCCATGACCTTGGCCTCCTCCATTGAGGATAACAAAGACCACCTCAGGTCCTTCATCCCACAGTGCACACCTAATCAAGTGGCCTGTATGCTGTATGATACAATGTTGCAGAGAGATACAACTGATAGCTGGAAGAACAGGGGCAGTATTATTGCCTTCAGTTATGATTGGGAGGGTGGTACACTGCTCATCCAGCCCAAGTATGAGGCTACCATGGCACCATCTCATAGCACAGAAACTGGGTCAACCATTGGGGACATTTACATATTGGATGCCAAGCAGCCTCCCTCATTTGATAGAGATATCAATATGAGCATCTGGCTTCAGAGTGGAATAAGAAGAAGGGTCAGGGGCCAGGAAGAGGACACAGAAAGGGAGTAAACATTATGTCTCTATGTATTCAATGGGCTTATTTATTACCAAACCAGCTGCAAGACAAAGAAGGAGAAGGTATTGAGTGGCAAGAGTTCAAATGGACAGCAGAGCTTTACATATATAGACAGTTATAATATTTATTTATTTGTTTTATGGCTGTACATTTCTGTCCTAGTCCTTTAGTGTGACTTAGAGACACATTCTTTGTTATTTTCAACCACTACATCCTGCATTGGGCACTGTGCCCTTCCACATTACAGTCATTTAATCATAGCCATCACATCCAACCAGCATCACCCAGAATTGATATGCTACCTACACTCAGAAAACCACCAGGAGCTCCTTGCAAGGGCATGCCTGTCCATCACTGATTGAAATATGAATATGATAAATCTATCCTGCACCTCAGGGGTTATTGTTTGGAAGAGTCTACCAATGCTCTGGGCCCTCACATTATTATCACATCCTGATTCAAAGCCTCCCTGATTTCAGAGGCAGTGTTAGGTAAGTGGGTTGATCAAAGAACTGAATAGTATATTCAAAGAATATATTCCTTCCTAACACAAGTCTGTGATCTGTGATGCTCATAGGAGTGGGCACTGGCTGTTTTTAGATTGGCATCTCTCTGATAGAACTCTGATGACCAATGTGAGCTTGTGTTCAAGTTTATAGCACTGGGAAGGGTTGATGTTGGATGATCTGAAGTTCTATCATAGAATATACTCAGTCTCCAGATGTAGACAAAGACTTTTATATTACTTGAATATACTACTAACTATTAGTACAAGGTGTATAATGATATAACTAGGTATCTTACTTCAGTCTCCAGATATAGATGAAGGCTGAGGTTCATGAAAGTGAAAGCTGTCCAAAATGAGCGCATTATGTAAGCAGAACAAATGAGTGTAAAATATACAAGCCATGCTTGACTAAATAATGAAATGTAACAAACATACTATATTTGAGAAGAAGCACTATGGCTGTGAGCCTGTGCATACCTTCCTACTAGCAGGATAATCTTCTGGCTTGGTCCTACAGCTGCTATGTAAATAGTATCATCAGCCACTGAGATAATTAATGTGAGCCTGTGTTTATGAGTCAGTACTGGGAAGCTTGCTAGCAGGAAGGCATGCAAGCTGGAAGATGTCTTCTGGCTTGGTCCTACAGTAGGTATTATGTAAGTAATATGAATAGTCATTGAGATGACCAATGTGAGCTTGTAGCTTTAATAGACCAAGCCAGAGGATCTCCCTGCTAGTAGGAAGGCATGCACAGGCTCACAGCCATAGTGCTTCCCCCAGACTTGCAGTTATCAAGTGACACAGTTCCATGGGTCTACACAATGGACAAGCCCTTCTGCAAGAAGGATTGCCAAAAGCCATTAAGTGAGATTAGATGGTGACTTGCTGCAACAGCAGGGGCTATCAGCCACTGGCATATGGACAGCAATGGCTTTGGGATATATGTGGATGTCCAGGCAGGGAAAAAATGGTGGGTCATTGCCAAGGAAAAAAAGGATGGCCCTGCCTTTTCAGGAAGCAACTTTTATGCCAAATTTGACCCATAGGAGGTGAATTCTGAACTGTGGGAAATAAGTGCTTTGATTTTGGAGCCTGGGGATAGACTGTGAGTAATTAATTCTTCATACTTCCTCCTTGCCCTGATAGTCTCCAAGTTACATGAGACCTCATACACCACATACTGTGGTGACAATAGGCCACAGCATCTGCTTTAGGGGGCATTTCTATTGCTCTGGGATACTCAAAGAAACCTGCACTGGAATATTCCAGACATTTGTGGGTTCACAGCTGATCACAAACTCAGACAGTAGAGGCTCCTGGCAGCTGCTATACAGAATGGTGATATATTATCATCAGGTTCTAGTAGAGCAGAGGGATGACCCAGGTAAGTTGAAAGCTCTGAGTTAGTGCACAATCTCATAAATTTTAGATAAAGATGAGCAACATGTCCCAGATATCATGCAAGAGCATGATCTCATAGGCCTAGTCCTCTTCTGCATTGTCTTGGAGCTTTCTACTGTCCTGCATCCTGGATCATATGACCATGAAAGGCTAATGACAAAAGTAGAGTGGATCAAGCTGGTTGAGGCCAGAAGATATGCTTGTTTGATCATTGGCTGGCTCCAAAGTTTATTTCATGTAGCCTCATCTGAGACTACAAATCTCTTCACAGTTTTACTTGGCAGGTTGCCATGACCTTGTCATATTCAATACAAGACAACAAGGACCTCAAGCCATTCTTGCCTGCCTGCACCCCTGATGCTGTGGCAGGCTTAATGTATGACACACTTTGTCATAGAGAATCCTCTGATAGCTGGGGAAAATGGGATACTCTTGCTGCAACTGGCTTTGACTGGCAAGGGGGGCCACTGACCATAGAACCCATGTCTGCAACTGTACTGCCATCTGAGATGACCATCATGCTCTGGATGGTCTGGTACCTCCCTCCTTTGATGGGAATATAAGCATGAATTATTGGGTACAAAGGAGAGGCAGCAGAGGGAGGTTAGACAGCCAGAGTGATGTTGAAGATCAAGGTAAGAGTGGGCTGTTCCATCCTTCATTCAATACAACATTGATGCATAAAACAAGATAGAAGACCCAGGAAGAAGAGATTGTAGGATCTAGAAAGAGATATAAGATACATAGTATAGTAATATGGTGACATTATTGCAGCTCAATGCTGAGCCCTTTTCAGTCATGGTGAAAGTAAATGGTCTCTGCTGTTGATGGAATGCAATGAGGGAGTGAGAGTGGGCATATGACAAT
The DNA here is from genome assembly GCA_032173475.1 of Amanita phalloides. Lineage (NCBI taxonomy): Eukaryota > Fungi > Basidiomycota > Agaricomycetes > Agaricales > Amanitaceae > Amanita > Amanita phalloides. The sequence continues at coordinate 37,262 of JAENRT010000032.1, read as the reverse complement.
GAACAATTCCATTTCACCTATTAAGTATTATGGATGATGCCTTCCTACTGGCAATAGTGGCAAACAGGGTGGTCTGTTCCCAGTCACCAATGGGTTCACATGATGTGTGCATCTGCATTGCTCACTTGTCTTTCCTCTCAACAGGAGGAAGGGTCACCCACAGTGATCATGACCAGATCTGTTTCTTTCCCATGGTGCTCAGTGTGATCCTGACTTATGTAATGAGACTGAGGCTGGTTCAATTGATTACAATCACCAACTCTGATCTTCTCCAGTTCTAATATATCCATGGACAATGATCAGAGTGATGACTCTGATCTTCACTCCATCTTCTCTGATTATGATAGAGCTCCTTACTCTCCCCCATTCCAATCAGAGTCTAATGGGAGTCTGATGGAAAAAAAACATTAATAGAATGGCTGTAAAATTCCTATTGCACTCCAATTCAACTCTGATCCCAGTCTGACCATTTCATCAGAATCAAATTGGACAAAATTGGACACATTTCAATGAACTGGGAGTGGAGTCAAATCAGACTAATCAGAGTCCCATAGGAATATATCACATACATTAGAAACTATTACAATAAATGTACTACACATGCTTCAACACCATCTAGTAATGTCACATGACCAGTAACAGATGGTCTGTGCACACCAGGCAGGTATATAAAGACAGCTGTCAGCACCCAGTTTCTGCCATTCCCCCTCTTCGAAATTTGATTAGTAAGCTAGATAAGATTGTATATAGATTAATTACATAAGTAAATTAGGTTTAGTAATGTAGATAAGATTGAAATACCTTGATTACATAAGTTAGATATGATGTGATTTTCCCACTACTAAGAACACTTGAGTGTCACATATCTGTCACATTTCCCACACTTTCAAAAGTGAGAATTGTGACATGACCTATTAACAAAAATTGTAGAGGGAGTGAATTTGACCCTGGATATGAGATCCAAATATTTGTAAACCCATTATTCATTGAGATAATTGCAAAATACTATCATAACTCCGCATTTTCTTGCACAGCCACAACCCTCTGTGGTACAAAGTCACATTTGTGACATGTTCTATTAACAAAAGTTGTAGAGGGGTTAAATCTGATGCTAGTGATGTCATACAAACATTGGTAAACAAAGAACTTCCTGAGATATAAGCCATTCTTTCAAGTTTTGGTGTGACAATGCAGGCATGCCACACCAAAGTCAGATTCATGACACATTCTATTAATGCAAATTGCAGAGAAAGCAAATTTAATCCCAGTGGCAGTTTTCAAACATCTGTAAACAAAGAACATGCTGAGATATCAGTTGTTTCTTAAATTCTTGATATAATGCTGGCACTGTCAAGACTGTTGCTGTTGCAATCACACCTCAGCTGTGCTTATGTACACTGCTATCCCTTTGTAAATTAACTACATTTATGAATAAAATACTTTGCTTAAATGATCTACTGTAAGGTACTATAGTGCATGGTGGAGCAGTGTAAATACATAGTATAGGTTAGTTGAGTGTTATTTATACGGTGGACAGTGCAAAGTACTGATATAAGGGTTAGTTGACTAACAAACAGTGTAAAACATGTTGCTTAATGATTTAAGCCTTTTTTGATTTTTTTTGTCAGACTGTTATCAGAGTCCTATAGGAGTCTCTGTACTATGTGGCTTGAAATTCATACAAAAATCTCAATCAAACATAAACAAACAATGCAGAACATGTTTCCCAACATTTGAAGTCTTTTTGAACTTTTTCATTGGAGTTTATAGGAGTCTTATTGGACTGGGGGGGAGTGTAAAGTAGTGCCCTAACATGGTGTATTTATTGTCTGTTACAGAACAAAACAGACACCATGAGCAATGGTTTGCTACATGGGGAGCAAGGATCAATGTCAATGCACTGAAGTGGGAAGAAGAGAAATACCTGCTTCTGATTTGATCCTATAATGGGGATGCAGAGAGGGAGATGCAACAATGATGTGACCAATGGCAGTACTTTACACTAAGCCACCTGTCCAGGTGGACTCCATGTGGACTCCAGGCAAAGTCCAGGCAAAACTCCCAAAAGTCTGGAAAGTCCATGTGGAGTCCACACCATGCTTTTTGCATGGACTCACCCTCAGATTGGTGTAGCCTGGACTCCATGTGGACTCCACATAGACTCTGATGACTGTCCAGTAAAAATGCAAAAGTGCTTCAAATATTAAGAAACATGTTTTGCATTGTTTGTTTATGTTTGATTGATAATTTCAACTGCACCACCATACAAGTAACAGTAAAATATACCTGTACCTTACATGTGCTAAATGTCACATTCTCCAAAGTACACAATAACAATCATGATATACCCTTGGTTCAGACTACTTTTCTCACATGTCACCAACATGTCACATTTCTTACAATCCAAAAGCTAGAATCATGGCAATGCACATGGCTCAGCCTACTTTTTTCACACAGCAATAATTCAAAATTTCCTACAAGCTAGACTCATGCTATGCCAATTATTTGAGATCATGTGTCTCACAATTAACAGATGTTTGAATATCACCACCAGGGTAAATTTACTTCTCCTGCAATTTCTATTTGTAGAACATGCCATGAATCTTGTCACACAAAACCATGAAGGAAAGGGTTATATATCAGCAGTTCATTGTTTACAGATGTTTGCATACCATCACTAGCATCAAAATGTAACCCTCTACAAATTTCATTGATAGAGCATGTCATAAATCTGACTTTAATGTGGCATATCAGCATTGTCACACAAACAGAAAAGAAATGGTTATATCTCAGGAAGTTCTTTGTTTACACATATTTGTATGCCATCACTAGCATCAGATTTCAACCCTCTACAAATTTCATTAACAGAGCATGTCATGAATCTGACTTTGGTGTCAGAGTGCAGTGGCTGTGCTAATAAAAAAAATGCGAAATCCTTGTAGTATTTTGCATTTATCTCAGTGAATAGCATGTTTACACTTATTTGATTTTCATATTCTTAGTCAACTTCACTCCTTCTACATTTTTTGTTAATAGGTCATGTGACAATTTTCACTTTTGAAACTGTGGGAAATGTGACACCAATTGTGACATGTGCAAAACAGTGCCACACTTTTGTCAACTATATGCACATCTGATCTTATCTAATTTATGTAATCAACCTATATCCAATCTTATCTACATTACTACAACTAATCTACTTATGTAATCTGCTCATATAGAATCTTATCTACTCTATCTACCTAATTGGGCCAGCTTACTAATCAAATTACAAGGGTGTTAGGACTAGTCCCACACAACCACAGGTCTCAACAAGAAGATGATAGAGATGAAGTTTTATTGACACAATAGACCAGTAAGCTGGGTAAGAGCAAACTATCTAGAGTCTTAGGACTCCTACCTACAGACACACCTCCTTATATACCCCAGCCCATGGTCTGTGTGCATGCCTCCAAGGCTATGCATGTGCAGCAACAGCCTAGACCCTTCCATAGCCAGACTACTCTGGACCCCTATGCCTAGACCTTCATACAGCCACCCAAGGCTTACCTAACCAGTCCTTCCATAATGGATCCCCCAAGCCCCTATGTGTATTGGTATGTTGTCCTGTGTCTGTAGGCCTCCAGATAAAATATAGAAAAATACAGAAAAATAGATAGAGTCATAACATGACCCCCCCTTAAGGCTTCATGTCCTGGGAAGCCATGTTGGTCATAAATGAATCATTTCAAGTTCCTAATGAACTCATGCCACACATCTTCTTCAGCATATATATCTTGGTGGTCACCTTTCCACTGTTGCCAGCTGTGCTTGAGTTTTCCAAGTACTCATGCTCAAGCTTGCTGTCCTCCCAGCCATACAGTCACTTTGTGATAGGGATTGCCATGTGGTTTTGCCATTTGCAGAAACTGGTGCTTATGTCATGCACATGGACCATTCACCAGGGTGCATTAGGATTCACCTTGTGGAATTTCTGAACTTCCTTCTTGGCATTATCCAGGTTTTCTGCTGGTTTCCATGTGGACTCCTTGACAGCATAATTTTTCCATTTGACAAGGTATTCCAAGTGTCCACCACCACACCCACTAACTTGACTGTCCATGACTTCCTCCACCTTGTATTTGTCATCCTGGGATTCCTCTACCATCTGCGCTTCTTTGTGTGATGTGGCTTTTTCCTTTTGAGCAGGAAAAACTGGTTCCTTATATGGTTTGAGATGGATCTCATTGAATATGTTATAGATCTTCCAGGATGCTGGGATCTTCAGCTGGTACATGGCCTGTTCAATTTTCTTCAAACCTCTAGAGGACCTACAAATTTGCTGTCCAACTTTTTGGTAACTTGAAGCATAGGGAGGTTGGCCATACTGAGGTAGACTTTGTCACCAGGTTGATATTGACACACTGGTGCTTTTGACTCATTGTATTTCTGCTTCATGGTTTCCGCAGCCTTTTCCAGGGCAGCTGTAGCATTGGCATGAATTCCTTCAACCTGTTTGGCTAGATCTTCAACAGCTACCACCTTTGGTATGTAAGTCAGATTTAAGCCCTTGTAAGGGTGTCAGCCATAGTTCATGAAGAATGTGGAGTATCCTGTAGCTGAGTGTGTGTGATCATTGTGACAAAATTCTGCCGCTGCCAGCCAATCACTCCAGTTGTTCTGTTGGTGATTTACAAACATTGTGAGGAATTCCTTGACTGTCTGATTGACATGCTCCATTTGTCCATCAGTCTGCAGGTGATACATGGTTGAGCAATTTTCTTTAATTCCCAACATGCCATATAAGTCATCCATGAATTTGGAGACAAATTGTGGCCCTCAGTCACTAATAATTTTCTTGGGTAATCCGTGTTCCCTGAATATGTTATCATGGAATAGAGTGGTGACTCCTTGTGATGTGATAGTGGACATTGTGGGCAAGAAATAGGATTTCTTCATGAATTGATCTACAATTACCAGAATCATGTCATTTCCTTTTGATTCTGGAAGTGGACTGATCAAATCCATAGAGATAATCTCCCAGGGTGCATCTGGAACCTCGTTTGGGTGCAGTGGCACCATGTGAACCTGCCTATCTGGTTTCACCCTTTGACAGGTTTCACAAACAGTGATGTAATTCTGAATGTCCTTATGCATCTGTGGCCACCAGAAATCCCTGGTTATCAATTCAACTGTTTTATCAATTCCTGGGTGTCCCCAGGAGTGATATATTGCTAATAGCAATTCACAAGTGTTTATATTTGCAGGGACATACACCCTGCCTTTCCATTCCACCAGCCCATTGACTATTCTGAAGTCTCCATTGTTATCATCTAGTCCCTTTCAAACCTGGGTCATAATGTGACCATTCATAAAAGGCATGCATTACAGCCAACATTTCTTTGTCATAAATCTTGTAGTTGCATTCTGTGTCATTTAGGGCTTTTGATATAAATGCCACTGGTCACCAAGACTCATCCTTGCCCTGCTGAGACAGGATTCCACCAATCACAAAATTGGATGCATCTACTTCAATCCAGAATTGTCCCTCATTGTCAGGAATTTTGAGTACAACCTCCCTCACCACAAGGTCTTTCAGTCCCTGAAAGGCTGAGTCTTGAAGTTCAGTCCAAAGCCACTCATCCTTTCCCATCAACTTGGTTAGCGGTTGTGCTATAGATGCAAAAACCTTCCATGAAGCACCAATAAAAATTTACAAAGCCCAAAAATTGTTGGAGTTCCCTTTTACATGTAGGAGTCAGCCATTCCACAATTGCTTTAACTTTGCCTGTTTCCATCCTAATAGAATCTTTGCTAATAACTAGTCCCAAAAAGTCTATTTCTGGGTGATTGAACCAACACTTTTCTGGTTTGAGCAACAGCTTATGATTTTCCAATTTTGCCAGGATATGGTTAACATGTTTTGTATGTTCATCCTGCATAGCTGAGAACACTAATATGTCATCCATATAGATGACCACCCATCCTTCAGTGACCTCCTGTTGGAAGATGTCATTCATCATGGTTTGAAATGTGGCCAGTGAATTTGTTAATCCAAAGAACATGACCAGTGGTTCAAAGAGTCCCCTATTCATTTGGAATGCTGCCTTCCACTCATCACCCTGCTTGATGCAAACATTGTTGTATCCCCAGTGGATATCCATTTTTGAGAATATCTTGGCTTTGGATAATTTGTCCACAAGTTCACCAATCAAGGGTAGTGGGTACTGATTCTTGATTGTCATTTCATTTAACCACCTATAATCCTGTACAGGTCACAGCTTTCCATCCTTTTTCTTGACAAAGAAAAAAGGAGATGCCATTGGCAATTTACTAGGTTGGATTCGTCCTGACTCCAGGTTTTCTTTAAGGAACTCATCAAGCTGAGCCTGTTTGTCATGATTGAGTGGATAGATTTTACAATCTACTGGTTTTGCCCCTGGAATTAATTCAATCACATGATCCCATGGCCATCATGGTGGCAATTCATTGAAAGTTTCCTTCTCAAAACCTTGTGATGTCCTAAATAGTGTGTAGGCACTACCTCTTCCAAAGTGTGCTTTTGAGCAGCCTTGGATTCTTTAGCAGCTATATTTGTTGCCACTGAGTGTAGTTGTAGCTCAGGTTCTCCAATCTCAATAGCCAATAATTGTTCACCCCTTTTGTCATGAACCGTCTTTGAACTCTTTTTTGCTAAGTCATTTTATATTCATTTTCTTTGTTTTTATCTATGACCAAAGCCAAATATCAAAGATAAGATAACGGTTATCTAATCAGCACATAGATTAGATAACGATTAGATTAGACTAGATATCGGAGATGCAGTCCGTATGACTCCAACACCATGACTAATCCACAGTCAAAGCGCAGTCATGGCTGTCCATTATGACTCACCTTGTACTATTCTTAGTGTAGGGTTCTACAGCCTTTAGGGTTGTAGGGGTTAGCACACAGACCATGTAAAATAGTATATAAGTAGGGCAATCTAGCACCCAGAGTCCTCAGTTGAGTTCTCTTGGGTTTCCCCCTTGATCAACTTAAGCTTCCCTCATTGTCTCTCCTCTTCAGTTCACTACCAGTGGGGCCCTTAGTTGTCATGACAAGGGGTGTCCTGATACCTTTCCAGTGGATCTACTTCATCCTCAGGTTCTTCCACCTGGGATGTTGTCCAGCAAGTTCCTGGGCATTGGGTAAACCAAACTTCCTTTTGTTTCCAGTCAATGGTGGGGTTATGATTTTGCCCAACTGCACCACACTGCACTCTATTATTTCTTCATGATCCCCAATTCACATTTAAATTGTGTCATGTATTCAATGCTTCCCATAGTGTTTTGGGATCCATCCACATTGTAGACTGGTAATGGCTTTATCAGCTGTTGTTTATTTAATTTGTGTCATTCCACAAATTCCTCATTAATACAAGAGCCTGTACACCCTGAATCAACTAGTGCTAATACATTGATGGTTTCACTGGTGTCCATAGTTGTAAGCACACAGTGTAAATCAATTTCCTGTTTACCTGTGGTGTGAACTATTTGTTGCCTTAGTTGTGTTAGGTTCCACAGTGCCTCTTGTTCTGATAGCCAGTTAAGGTCATTTACTAATTTAGTATTGACCTCATTAACTTGTTTTGTCAGTACCCATTCTTTTAAACAACAAACTGCAGTTTCATTATCTTCCTGCCAGATTCATCTTAATACCCATGCCAGGGTCCAAGGGTTTAACCAATTTGTTTTGATGCTCACACTTAAGTTTTGTATCTGGTGAATGAGAGGAGAACATTCATATAATAATTCTGGTACTTTTACACAGGAATCATTGTCCAAGATAGAAACTCTATCAGCCAGCAGTGCAGAGTGCATGCCTACTGGCTGTCACCAAAACCCTTTTCTTTTCCCATCTCCCTCCATTGCTCCTCTGTGAACTCTTTGATCTTAACTTCCCTAACATGGCCCTTTCCTTTCTCATTCTGTGTGTATTTCTTTGGTTCCTTGCAGTCCCTTGCAAAGTGGCCTGTCTTTCCACAATTATAACATGCACCCAGTGTGCATTTGACTTTATCCACATCCATGGCATTAGGATCATGGGTCAAAGATGACACCTGAGCCAGTTTATAGGTTTGGGTGTTTGACTGTGACTTAGGTTGTTCCTCCTTGAATGGAGTCTTCCTCTGTCAATCACCATATGCTTCCCTGGCCCATCGATAGGCATGTGCTAATTCCATGACCCTTTCCATTACATGATCAAGATCAGTTTAACCAATTTGTTTTGATGCTCACACTTAAGTTTTGTATCTGGTGAATGAGAGGAGAACATTCATATAATAATTCTGGTACTTTTACACAGGAATCATTGTCCAAGATAGAAACTCTATCAGCCAGCAGTGCAGAGTGCATGCCTACTGGCTGTCACCAAAAACCCTTTTCTTTTCCCATCTCCCTCCATTGCTCCTCTGTGAACTCTTTGATCTTAACTTCCCTAACATGGCCCTTTCCTTTCTCATTCTGTGTGTATTTCTTTGGTTCCTTGCAGTCCCTTGCAAAGTGGCCTGTCTTTCCACAATTATAACATGCACCCAGTGTGCATTTGACTTTATCCACATCCATGGCATTAGGATCATGGGTCAAAGATGACACCTGAGCCAGTTTATAGGTTTGGGTGTTTGACTGTGACTTAGGTTGTTCCTCCTTGAATGGAGTCTTCCTCTGTCAATCACCATATGCTTCCCTGGCCCATCGATAGGCATGTGCTAATTCCATGACCCTTTCCATTACATGATCAAGATCATCACCTTCATCAAGATCCTCAATCTTGATTAGTTCATAGCCCAAATTGGGATTAAGCCCCTTTTTGAAATGATCCTTGGCCACACTGGAATTCCATCCTGTCAAGGGTAATAATGCCTTGAATTTGATGATGTAATCCTCCACTGCTCAGCTTCCCTGTTGGAGTTTTTGGATCTGTTCCACTGCATGTTCCTTGTTTCTTTGGACATGAAGAAGCCATG